>JAYRBW010062409.1:0-30319 GCA_036023295.1 Invenusta paracnida
CTTCAATTACTATATTCAATACAAATAGGTTTTTTGAAAACTTTCATTAAACGATGTTGTTACCTAAATAGTATGGCGCGTTGTTTATGTATTAAAAATCCAAACTTTTTTTATATCAGTTTATATAATGTATATTTAATATCCAATTACTTTAAAAGTGTGTAAGCTCAAACCATTTAAAGAAGTGAAATTAAATGGGTTAGCTCTTTGACTATAAATTATTTCGGATTTTTAAAATTGTTACACAATTACAAATATTATTTTTATGTTAAAAAGATTACATTATTTAAATTAAATGTAGACCTTTAACTTCTACGATAGAACATAATAAATAACTCAATATGTATATACTGACTAATTTTTTTAACAATAATTAAACGGTATTTGTCATTTAGGTACTGTTTTTATTCGGTATCTTTTTGTAAAAACGTAGTTAACTCAAGTCTGAAATTATTTAGTTAAAGAGCTAATCCATTTTATTTTACTTATTTAAATAGTTTGAGATAACAGACTTTGGGTCATGTTTTTGGTCAGTTAATAATTTAAAAATGTATTACAGGTGAATGCTCATTATTTTTACACTACCTATTCCCAATACCTATAGATACGGAATCTGGAGAGTCTACCAAAAAGATGACGAAGTCAGGAAATGTGTGCGGCGCGTCATGGCCCTCCCACTCATTCCGCAGGATCTCATCGATGACGCATGGTTACTCACCATCGGCGACGCACCAGCGCCTGATCACCCAAACCATGAGGGCTTGGTGAATCTGCAAGATTATGTGGTGGCAACATGGTTGGAAGCCGACACGTTGTTCAGCTGAAACATTTGGAGCCACTACGGTGAAAATGATGACACACCATCTAACGCCGCAGAGTCTTTCCATCATAGACTGAACGGTGTATGCGGCAAGTACCGGCTCAACATCCACGCGTATTGTATTGAGATCATGACGGAGATCCGAAACACGGGGGTGCGCATCACACAGCTGGATGCCGGAGGTCCATTGCCAAAGAAAAAGGCTGTGCACGCCATCGTTCGCGAGAGACTAGCCCGGTACCGCCAGGAATTCGAAGCGGGAACGAGGAATTTGCGCCAATTACTTGACGCGTCGTCTCATCAATTACATGACAATCGCATTTGAATCTCATGTGTTTCATCATATACTGGATTTTTTGCTCAGTATTATTATGTACTCAGCGGCTTTAGCCTGCCTGCTGCTTTTATACTACTTTTACAGCATCCTCATAGAATTTCCATTATTACATAATTTTGCTAGATACATATTTATTCACAAATTTATATATTTTTATTGTCAGGTTTTGTTTACTTCTTTTGAAAAACTGCATGAATATTTGCTCTAAATAAACATTTCTAAGATGAATTACTTCTGCTTTATTCTTTTTGCTTTCTTTGATATAACTTTTAGTTTTTATATTCTATGTATTTGATTATAATCTATAATTTAGAATATTGACAAAATACTTCACGATACAGGCTTACTAACACTTAAAATGAAATTGAAAAAAAATCATAAATGTGTGACGTACTGTATTAAAGTATGCCAAACAATATAGCGCGTTAAATCAATTAAACTGAATACACATTATTTTGTACTGAAAATTAATTTTATACGGAGCATTTCATTTACTATTATAATGTAATATGCTATAGTTTCAATGTATATAATTGCAGGGGACTAAAATGTAATGTATTAATTTGTTGTATTAGGTATGTGATCATACTATATTAAGGACAATATTTTAAAGAATGTAGGTGTGATAATTAGTTCTTACTAGTTAATAATATGAGTGTTTCATTTTGAATACAAATGCATGATGTAATTAACTATTTTTAATTCTAGTAATAATCACCCACTTTACTTATGTTGTATAATATATGTGTTAAAGATATCACTTGTTCATATATAAACAAAAGTAATAATAGGCAGACAATGACTATATAAGCATGTATTACCTATCTGACTATATAGGCAGACAATAACTCAGCATACTCATATAATCCCATATATATCGTTTGTGGTTTAAGTTAGTTGTTATGATACAAAAATAACAACATTAATGCAATTATTACAAAAACTGTGATATATATATCAAAATTTTGATTCAATATTCCTGTCCAGCGCATTTGATTTATATCAAAAAGATAAAAACCTTAAATCGCAAAAAAATTGCTATTATTCCCTTTTGCATCTGATAAGCTCTTCAATTATATTAATATATTATGCTGTATATGTACGGGAATTTTTAAAAGTAAAATACGTGGCTACCCTGGTTAGATTTCTTATGGATTTATCTATCATTTTCATCCCTTGATTTATTGCTTAAAAATTTGACTTCCATTAAAAAGTAATAAAGTGAAAATGTCAAATACTCCCTTTATATACTACTATAATATAGTAGTGGCACATTATTGATTGGAATGTCAGTTTGCGCACTTTCAGATTCCAGAAACAAGTACAGCAGTGTGATTTTGAGAAGTACCTATGTATGTAAATCGGACGGCGAAATGCAATTTTAAGAAATAATAAATAATCGGACGGCCAAATGCGATACGGTGAGATGCGATTTTAATAATTCATAAATAATCGGACGGCTAAATGCGATACGGCGAGATGCGATTTTAATAAATAATCGGACGGCAAAATGCGATACGACGAAATGCTTCTACCCCTATAATACTATAGTAAACTTTAAACAAATCACGTTATCCTCGGCTTCCAATATTATTTTTTGGTTAAATTTCCTTGATGAAATGAATAAATTCTTGCCCTTAGTTTTCTGTGATTTCTTCAGAATGATAGATTATTGCATTTGATGTTTTAAATGCTTTATATGTGCAGGTGCTAGATGCATTGGATACTATAGATGTGCTGAGCATTTTTGAAACATAGTTTTTCTACGGATATAAAGAATGGACGCTTTGAATATTTTAAACCATTGACTGCTCTAATATGAGGTGACCACACTCTCAGATTAGCAACAACTTAAACTCGAACACTGCAGTACGCAGTGGTTTGTGAATTCTTTTGTAAGATTTACTTTTTTCGAAATATTTTTCATGAAGGATGTTGTCCTTATTATATTTATGCCCAACGCTCGCTTTAAGCAATACCAATTATACCCATTTCGATATAATTTGCAAAAAATTAAAAATGATAAATTTTTCAGGGAATTCATTAATAACCTAGTATTATAATAGTAGTTCCTGAAATTTTCAATCGCTTGCATGGAATATTCCAGAAATATTTCTTAATAAAAAATCAGGACATCTCTCAGTGCCTGACCAGGATCATTTACAAAGAATACTTTCGTGCTTGGAAGAGATCTTACTAGTATTTTTTAGACGATACAGATGCTTTCACATATTTTGTAATAATCTGTTTATTTTTAGATATTTATTCTTAATGTCCACTATTAATACTATAGTCTAAAATTTCAAGTTCATTCCTGGATATAGGTCGTGTAAATTTTCCATGGCACGAAGAGCTAAATAATAAAATCAATTTTTTTTTGTAATTTTTCGGTGTTTTTCTGTAAAAATTCATGATATTTTTCAAAATTTGCATTGACAATTGAGTTTTTTTTCAATTTGACATTTCTTTACTGCCATTATCCATCCAGGTTTTCATCATGGATTCTAGAACTTTGTGTTAATTATTGGAAAACCTTCTGGAAATCATCTACACTGACCCTTGTATATTAACTGCTCTGTCAACATCTGAACTGCTGGCCGTATCGTTGAACGCAAGTACGTACGGTCGCAAACAAATCGATGATAGTGGGTATAACCATAGAGATCTAAATCTTATACTTCAATGGGTATGACTATAAACTTTGATTGAAATGTTTGGGTATAACTCATACAATAACGGAAATAATTAATTCGTACTAATGGAAATTAAACTCATTAGCGATGCCTTAAATGTTAACTTTCAAGGTATATTTTATGGCATATCTCACGCCATATTTCAAATTATTATAATTTCAAATAATAAATTCTTAGAATATTGAAATAAAGTAATTGATATCAAAACAAAAACGACGTCACTAAAAATGAAATCAATGAAACGAGCTCAAAGACAAAATTCAAATAATGTTTAAAACTCGATTGTTTAAGATATAGGTACCTACCTATATATACGTAGGTATATATATACGTATTATAGTTCAACCTCTAGAGTACACATGGTTCAACCTTTGACTCCTACAGAAATATATGCTGACATATAAAAAAAATAAAAACATTACTTAGATAAAACTCATAGAGTAAGAATGGCAAAAGTTGTCACTATTAATTTTAAAATTTCGTGTCTTGTTTATTATTCCTCCCTTAAATAAATTCAACAATTCATAAGCGATTAATATAAAAATTGTGAAATTCATATATAAAAAATGATGTTTCATACTACTTCCAGCCTGACACTTTATTGTAACTTACGTAATATAAAACTTTATATTATTTTCCCATGTTGTACTTATTTGATGTATTTTATAAGGTTTTAAATATACATTACTAAATATTATTTTTATTATTATTTTATTTTAAAATTTCGGAAAAAAAATTTTGAAAGAACTTTGCATCTTTTTGTGTCTTTTACTTTATTTTATTATAAACATGTTGCAAAAGGGGAATCATATTACTCTAATATTTTTTTAGTGACAGGTCTTATTAAATATTAAACTATGATTGAAATGTACAATACATGTATACAAACGTGAAATTCATTTTCGTTATTTTCAATAAACTAATTAATATAAAATACAGTGAAAGTAAAATATAGTAAAACAAAATTATGGTAATTTTGCTAGTGTAATATTAAATATACATAACATATAGTTATACAAATATAGTAAAAAAAAGTAATTTACAGTAGGTAAACATAGGACATTTATTCCCAGATTTTTTCAATTTAGATCCCTGACCTTTTAATATCAACTTTCAAGTTTGCATATATCGTACATATTGATTTATGTGATTTTTAATGGCCAGCCTTGTACCGGCGCTTTTTTTGTAAATGTCATCAGTAGAAGAACCTATTTTTAAGATTATTTTACATGTTGATTTCAAAATTTTGGGATAGTTATCTGTATATTACTTCTTAAATAGTAAGTAGCTACAAAAGATAACACTATAATAATACAAGTTCTTTTATTCATAGTACAATTACATTTTGTTATGACAAGGAAAATAATATATGAAAATAAATAGTACAATGAAAGGGAAAACCGAAGTCTCTTTCGAGATCAAGTCGATCACCCACAATATAAAATAATTATTTTATCTAAATTATCCTATTAAAAGTTATGATCTGACAATAGCTCTCATTTTTGTCAAGTAGAATACTTTTATCAAAGACGGAACAAATCCAAATTTACATTAGTTGTTTTAATAATTAGTTTATAATATTGTAATTATACATATATATTATATGTATGTAGATTTTCGTTTAATATTTAATATTTTGAAACTAATATTTAAGGCTGAATCTAATATAAAATTAATAAAATCAAAATGTTATATTATATATTGAAACACTAATAATATGATATTAATACCATAGATATTTATTTTATTATATATACATGCATTAATAATTACTCTATGATATACATAGTCTGACTATCTGAAAAAGGTTCCGAAACAATTTGAAGAAGTAAAAATAAAGATCCTTTCCAGATTTTTAATTATTGCGATAAAAAGAATGGTTAAATTACAGATATATTTTTAATTATATTATTTATTATTAGTATTTGGCATTATACTTAATTGTTTCAAATAGGTATTAGATGTTGACCACAATTACAAAATGCACAACGCTTTTATTATAGAGTAATTATATAATCATTGAGTAATAATTATGTAATCATAGTTTAATTGCTCTAATATGGTTTTCATTTAGATTTTCTGTAGGATATTAATTAATTTCTATGATTAGCACATGCACTACAGTTGTTTCAACTGTACAGTAATTTGTACAACTCTGTCATTGTTCTTTTTCTGTTTCTATAGCAAAAAGTCACTTTCTAGATCGCAATTAATATTAATGTCGAGTCAAAGATATTCGTTTTAGTATTATATAACTAATAAAAAGGTGGTTCTCCCTTTGCAACATGTTGAGTAATTAAAATAAACGAAAAGCTTGTGTTGCGGTAAAATATCTGTATTTACGAATTTTTGGAGATCCACTTCATAAACACTCCACTAAACGTTTATGGAGTGGATCTCCGAAAATTCGTAAATACAGATATTTTACCGAAACACAGGTTTTCGTTTATTTGAATTATTATATAACTAACAAAACTTTCTTGATAAATTTAAATGATTTAAATAAAAAATAAAACCAACAGTTTGTAGCAATTACAACTAATCCTATAACTGTTTGATTTAAATCTTTTTCTCAACTACAATTATAATTTCTATGAATTAATATTAATTGCTATTGGAACTGGTATGGTTTTTTATTAAATATTGAAATCATGATTTAAAAATGTATTGTGGTACTTATATATTTTCCTTTAAATGCATGACAAATACAATGTGACATGCAGATAATTTAACGCACTATATGGTATATATCATATAGTAATTAATTAATATATAATTACTCTGTGGTATATACGTCTATTATAGTGATATACCTAAGAAAAACTTAACTGAAATAATCAATGAAAATAATTGTTTGCAGCTAATTTTTTTTACATAATATTGTGATGACAAATAGAATATATAATCAATAATACATAAAAGTACAATTTTAAAGTCCTATGAGATATGCAGGAATAATTCACAAAAAAATCTAAAACCTGTCTTTTTAAACTTATAAAAACGGGAATTTTGCTAGCCAACAGCAATAGTTTGAAATAAATAAATATGAAATAAAGTCTTCTCATACTTCCGATCAAACTTAATCATTTAACAATACAATGTACCTACATTTACCTTTATAAACTGCGATGCCCTACATACAAATTATTAGAAATTAAATGTTTAATCGTAAATGTATTTTTTAATGAAATTAAGACGACTTTTGTTTTAGAATACTTATATAACACATGTTAAATTCTAATAAAAAACATACCTACATTCGGTAAATTCTAAAACGACAATATACTTTACTTTATATTTAGAAAGCATGCTGCAATGTATAGTACATACCTACCTACGTATTCCATAACAATTTTTACACTTATTTAGTATAAAGCTTTATCGCGGATAACGTAATAATAGAAAGCATAATATAAAAGTATAATATAAATTCAATGTATTAAAACAATTGCGTTGTCCTCGAGCTTAATATTATAAATATTTTTTTATAAAGCCTTTACAAACATCTATAAATACAAAGTTAGACTAAATATTGCAATTTAAATACTATTTCAGCATAACCTTGAAGCAAAACCACGCAGTTGTCTAATAAAAGACAGACAGACAGCCAGACGACGACCGATATTGAACTGTTTATCCAATCAATGGTTTTTATTGATTTAGTTTAAAAAAATTGGACAGTGTTGCTGGAAGTTGATTTGACTGTCATTGTTTAGAAGGCGTCACAGTCGTCAGCGTCTTCTTAATTGCATTTTATATTATAATATTGCATTTTGATTTGAAGTAGTGCCTTAATTTGCAACTCACGTACACAACTGTTTTAATATCGCGTTGATATCTAATCTAATTGCATACTATTGAACCTCTAACTATGGTGCATTCCGATATAAGTCAGTTAAGCACTAACTTTAATTCATTGCGACTCGGTGCGTCATCAAACATGGAGGGAGATGCTTCGTCAGCAGGTGATAGTCCAATCGCATCCTCTCATTTGGCTCAGCAGAATAATCAAAATGCAATTGTCATCATGTCGCCAGAGGAGGCTTTAGTTAAGCTATCGGAACAGACGAAGTTTCCAATCATGCAGGAAAACGGCCAAAGGCGATACGGTCCACCTCCCGAATGGAAAGGTGCAGCACCTCAACGCGGATGTGAAGTTTTCATAGGAAAAATACCTCGAGATTGTTTTGAAAATGAATTAGTCCCGATATTTCGAAAGGTAGGACCCATTTATATGTTCCGACTAATGATGGACTTTAGTGGATCTAATCGAGGATACGGATTCTGTATATATACAAATAGAGAAGATACGAAGCGTGCAGTTCAAGAGTTAGATAATTACGAAATTCGAAAGGGAAAAATGCTTGGTGTATGTTTGAGTGTTGATAATTGCCGTTTGTTTGTTGGTGGAATTCCTAAAACGAAAACAAAACATGAAATTTTAATTGAAATGAACAAAGTGACTGAAGGAGTTAAAGATGTCATTGTTTACCCAAGCGCGGCTGATAAGACTAAGAATCGTGGTTTTGCATTTGTTGAATATGATAATCATAAAGCGGCAGCTATGGCAAGACGAAAGTTGATACCTGGTAGGATACAGTTATGGGGTCACCAAATTGCTGTTGACTGGGCAGAGCCTGAACGAGAAGTTGATGAAGACGTCATGTCTAAAGTAAATTTTATTTTATTTGTTTTGTTATTTAATATAAATAATATTTTCCTCAATTTAATTCATAATTTACATATATATTTTATATGTTTGGTCATTTATTTATAAATGTACCCTTTAATCAGTATAAAAATATTTCAGCAATATTTTATTTATAGTTATCAGATGCTTAATTTTTTAATTATTACAATTTCTTTTATTTTTTAATGAGGTCAAAATGTTCATGTTTTATTTAAATATGTTTCTACCCATGGACATGTTTGGTCTAATCACTATTTTATCACATCAAGAATACAAGTTAAACATTTAGATTATAACTTAATTTTTAATTGATTGGATTATTTACCAGACTGATATTCTTACTGCTAATTTTAATCAGTGATATTTATATTTTATTTGTAATTGTATCGAAATTTCAAATTTTATAATTGCGTTTGAATTTGTTATCTTATTTTTTGTGTATAGTATATTAATGCTGATGCGTCGAACATATATATAAAAATTTTGCATTAAACTAAAATTGTCAATGAGTAAACTGAAATACGTTATTAATTATATTTAATTATATAATATTCTTAATGTATAATTTTCTCCCAAATTATTCTCAGGTAAAGATTCTCTATGTGCGAAACTTAATGTTAACAACGACGGAAGATACGATAAGAGATATCTTTAACAAAGCTGCCGAAGATGATGCAGTTGAACGGGTGAAAAAAATCCGAGATTATGCATTTGTGCATTTCAAAGAGAGGGATCAAGCCGGCAAAGCTTTACGAGCATTAGATGGTAAGTTTTTAAAACTTTATATTAAGAAAAGTGAATATATCGAAATTATTTATAATTTGTTTCTTTCTTATAACTAACTAAAAGACACTGAGATAGACACGTCACGAATCGAAGTTAGCTGGGCAAAACCGGTGGAAAAGACTGAGTACGTTCGATACACTCGTGGTGGGGGAAAGAACATTCAAATACCAATGCCTGGGCCACCTGCTTTTCCTGGATCTCAACTACTTCTTGACCCTTATGCATATCTCTACGCTGGGGCAAATGCCACCGCAGTTGGTAGTAATCCCTCCGCAGTTTCACCTAAGTAAGTATTACTATTTTCATGAAAAAAAATCAACATTCTCTTATAATTAATTACAAATTTTCTTGCGTTATATTTTAAATTACCTAATTAAGTATGTACACGATAGGTATACTTACAATGTATTATATAATATACATAGATAACTTATATAAATAAGGCAGTTATTATTGAAAATAATTGTCCCGGCTGAATTTAATATATTGCTTTGGCGTGCGTTTATAATAATATGCGTTTTTGCATATTGAGAATTTGCTTAATCACGTTTTCTGTCATTGCGAAGATATAGCAGCATGGGAGAGACAAGGTACACAGACGATACAAGTGTTAATATGATCCTTAATTTGCATTGTATATTATTAGCGAGTCGGGACTCATCAGCGTCGAAGGCTCCGAGGATGAGGGGGATGTGTGAGTTCTTATACGATTATCACTTTCAAAAGTCGTTAATTGTTGTGTTTAATGTTAGCTATGTTCAGTTTTCCATTGATTTCTATATACATATACAAATGTTCCTACTCATATACTATTTTACCTAATGGCTAATACTAATTTGCATGAGTTAGATTTATCCATCACTCTTATAGAATAATCCATAGCTTTATATGTTATAAACATGTTAAGCGTTTCAAATACCATTCGTAATTTTTGTTTTCTAGAATGTTATATTATATGTATACATAGTGGAATACTAATGTGCATAAAGAAAATCAGCGAAATCTGTTTTTTAGTGTCAAATTACATATGCACAAATGCATTCTTATATTTAACAGAACTATAACTTTATTAAATCAATGTTTAGTGTAGATTTATGCTTTTTTATGATAAAATATAGGTTGTACAGTATTATTTTAGCTTCTATAAATTAATTTTAAGCATCTCTAATGTTTGCGTTAAAAATTGAAGAAATTTGGTATAATTGTATAGCATTGCCTATTCCCAATTATACTTAATATTACTTAATCGATTAATTCAAACCCACAATACGAGTATACTGATTGTAAAAATAATATTCAAACAAATAGTTTATTTCTCTAATTGTTGTGCTTGATTTCTATCAATATTAAATAATTTATTATATATGTATAATGCGTAAGATACGTCGTAGTGTAACACAAAGTTATACCTATATATATATTATTTTCTTTTATATATTATAAACTTCATTAAATATCGACTCATTTTCCCGTTCCCAAGAAGGTCTCATCAAACATGTTAATGCCATTTTCATTTCAAATACATTGTTTATTATTGCTACATTTGTTTTGTTTTCTATTATTTACTATCAGTGTATGTAGTTTTAGTTTGTAAGTTATAATTATTAATTATAAGCTTTTGTAAATCTAGTGGCAACTTCGGTGGCCGAGGTAACGTACTGCGGGGCGGAAGAACTTATCGGAATGCAGCTGGAAGTATGAGTGCGGGTGTTCGAAATAATAATCACGGCTACAATGTCCGTGACAAGAAGCATCCTGTTGAGGTAAGATATTTAGAAAATTATATGTCAGTGTGACATTGGTTTAAAAGGATTTTTCATTTTTGTTTTTACATTGAATTTTTTTAATGCAATGGTATAAAGATGAACAAAAATTATTAATTACTTAGCTGAAATTTTTGTTTTTCTAATATAAATATCACAATAAAAATATACTTTTAGTGTATGCGGTTATCCTCTTATATTTCAAGAAAGGGGTTTGTTAAATTTTATTTTGTTTGAAATAAAGTTAATACTTTCTTTTTATACTTTCATCTATGATAATTTTGCTGCTTAATATGCAGTATGTACATAGACAAATATTTATTATTTATTAGAAACATATAGTTTACATGGTATATATATGGTATATACATAATCATTAGTTTGTTATCGTTATAACTGCTGAAATATCTTTAAATGTGAGGAACGAAGCATTATAGTTATAAGTGTTGTGAGTAGAGTATTTGCAAAATTATTGCTTGCATCTTGATTAACCGGCCTTTACTTATTTCAAAGTATATTTATGATGTCTCGCTAAAGATAATATATAAAGTAGATGTATAAAGTATACCCACTGTTGAATTCTATTATTAGAATTAAACTCTCTAAGATTTAGCACTTACTGATCAAAAAGAAAATTTTTAATATATGGAATTCACAGAATTTTATATAGTATTATACACAAAATGTAAAAAACAGTTGAAATATATTAAACGCTACAAAATTAAAGGAAGTATAGACGAGTTTCTCCAATTATTTTGGGGTGGGTGGAGACTGTGCCTCAAAATATTCTATAAAATTGATAAAAAACGTATATAAATTTCTGACAGTTATATTTATATATATTTGGGGAGACTAGGAGCCCCCCTATACCCCAAGCAACTCCAGCAATACACCTATACTAGAAAGTTGTTAAGGCAATCGCATTTATTTATTCAACTTCGTTTATTATATAAAATACAGTGTGGTATATATTTATTTATAAATAGCAGTGTAGATTTTATCTTTAGTGAAATTAAGGTTTCCTAGTTATACTATGCGACACGAATTGATCAAATTTAAGGTACTATACTTTGAATCTTATATCATTGGTATATTTAAGTAATCTCAGTAGTTCTCTAAACGTTTTCATTATAACAATATTGGTATATAAGCATTAATAATTTTTTAAGAGTATTGACTTGTCTTAATATAATGCTTATAATATACCAATTTATAATTTATTTTGAGCTATTAATTGTCTGTAACTGTTACATTCGTTTTTAGTATAATATATTTAATTTAAATAACTAATCGACATTTCTTTTTGTCCATATATTAGTTTGACGCGCTATAGTAAACGACTTGTTAATGGCGCACATATATAATCGGTATATATTGGAATAAACTTAAATTAAAATTTGTTTTGATGAAAAACAATAAATGGTTGGTAATAGTTATAACAACCATGAAAAATTTATGTTTTGGAGTTTTTTAATACATTTTTACAGTTATCATTTTGTGATTCTTATAATTTGTCTAATCATTCTTTGGTTTTGATTTACTAAATGTGCTATAGACTTGGTATGATTCCCTGATCCTTTATTCATTTCTGCTATTAATACGTATTAATATTAATGCTAATAAGATTGATTATATATATATATACTTAAAGACGCAAAATCCATCTTAATTATGAACCACATATTGTGTAATAAAATGCAATAAAAATAGTTAATCCTGATTGACCCATTCTGTGCGATTCCCTCAATTTTATTTTCATTAACAGAAATCACAACAACGCCAAATCAGCCCTATATCATGCACAGAGGTTTGTAATCGAACTCTATGTATCATATGTACACTCTAAAGCACAAAATACCCATTTTTGCTCACCACGGCTGCATGTTATCTTTCATTGAGTACGCTTGTGTCCGCACTTTTTTCTGCACCATATAGGTATTCTCTTTTTGAATATTGTAAACGCCCATAATTCCAAAGTAAAACTTGTCCTGGAAAGATAAGGACACTTTGTTATTATTGAGGAACGAATCGATCTTTAGTGTCTGAAATATTTTTGAAAATTATTATTAATTTGAAAGTGTTGTTAAATATTTTAGAACAATTGTTTATAATAATTTATCAGTGTACCAACATTGCATACATGTGTCATGTATATGGTCATTCCAAATGTAGTACTAGATGCATAGTATTTATAATTTTTTGGGCATCATAAAGTGCTGCTGTATACATGTTCTACGAGTATATAGGCTATACGTTATATTCGCTTGCTTACTGGCATGTTTTCTTTTTATGTAAATAGTTACGGACAATTAATAAAATGGTGAAATATTTGTTTTGCCACACTTCAGTTGCATGCATGCTTGTTGTGTTCTATATTAAAATAGAATTTTGAACATCTGTAATTTGGCATTATGATCATTGTTTCATTTGTATTCTCGTCTTATCTTTTTGGTTCCACTTAACTTTATTTTTAAAGATTTCAAGTTATATATTTATTGTGTAATGGCACACATCTTAGATAATCAATATATCTTAATGATACGATTTCTTATTTTGTTATGTTTTTATAATTACATTAATAATAATAAATACAGACATGAATGTGTTAGACGCAATACCCGCTTATAAACCCAGGAGTAAATAGTCTTGATTTGAAGGCCGGACCACTGTATTGTAAGCCTCACGTTCTAACCAAGGGCGATAATTTAATTTATCCAGCTCCGAGACCGCTTCCAACTCACTTTAATTTTATAATCACATTGAGTAATTGTAACCTTTCCTTAAAAAATAAACATATTTGTGTATTTATATTCAGTAGCGCTGATATATTAGAAACAGTATTGATAAGACCCAAATTCAATACATTTAGTCAGTTAAAGAGCTTAGAAACCTTATATGTTATGCATATTGTAGTAGCTACAACATTGTTATTTTAGATATTAATTAAAATATGATTAACTGATTACTAACGTAGTACCTTTTCATTTGCAGATACTTGAAGATATCTGCCAGAAAAATGGCTGGGGGACACCAACATTCACTACTCTGCTTGTGAGCGAGGCTTTGGATCCAATCACTGGGGCTAAAGTCCCTTTCTATATGGGCCAAGTGAGTGTATAGTTACCTAGCTTACTTAGCTATAGTGTGTACCTTCTGTAATGGAGGTGATTCGGTGGTACCTGATACATGTCTATAATAATGTAATTTAAGATAGTTTTAATGTAATATTTATACGTAATCTTATTAACGCTAAATATGTTTTGTTGTATAAACTTATATTTCACTTCAAAGTAAATTTAGTATACCATACATAGTATTCAATATATATTACACCTTAAGTAGTCGACAGGGGATGATACTTCAGCATTTCTCACGCCGCTACCTGTACTGATAAATCAAACAGTTTTATGTATATAAACAATGTGTATAAAGTGATCACGATCGGTTGATGAGTCTTTCTTATCAGACATAGTTTTCTATGATATACCCATGTTTGATCAAATCAACATCACTCCTTTATTATTTATCCAGAACTTATTTACTTTACAAATTGGCTAAAATATTGGCTATTATCGATCACTTATATATCAAATGAAGCTATTACTCTTAGCCATTTTTCTGTAAAATAACACATGTATTGTATTCTATGTGTATTTGGCCTTTAGCATCATTGTCAAGTAGCACTGATAGTGTTTTGTATTTGCAACAAGTACTGATTTAGGCTGGTAAAGCAATACACTGAAGTAGTACAATAACAGCAGGAGTTACAATATACATGTCTCACACAAAGAAAGTACACTATATACATATTATATTGGTAGTTACTTGAACTTTTCGAGCGTTATACACTCTGCAACTCAGATGAATGCCATGTTGATGGCTAGAATATAATACCTATTTATTGCATATTTATACATGACATCTATAGAATTTTAGCATTAATATGGCAGCGTGTATTTTATTTAAACTTAACCAATATATATTATAGCTATCACAGTATAGTGCATGGCGTTTTTGCTATAATTTGAGGCATATTGAGTGAGTGTCTTTCAATTTTTGAACCTTATACTACCTCACCAAAGTGCATGTGTTTTCCACGTAACCACTAAACGGTGTAGGCATTACAAAGATAAATGGTTTTTAATATTATTTCTTTACAGCAGGTGTTTTAAACGAATATCTATCAGTCAGTAAATAAACGGGCTATATAGTCATTATATAATATATACAATGTAACCAAATTTGAAGTGCATGAGTGGTCATTGATTTCAATTCTATTTCTATTTTATATAGGTATATTCTTAAGTTAATACATGTACGCACAAACGTGTAATACTGACATGTTTCTGATATTTTAATATTTACATTTTATAGTGTATAATTCTATCACATGCGAAATCTAAATAATTTAATACAACTATAGTTCTATGGTTTAAAATTATTCGATTAAGTTAATTTCATAGGAAGTTTACTTATTTAATACTATGGCTGTTCATTCAACGCTTTCGTTTCCTGTAGACATATTATTAATAATTATGATTAGAGCGAGAAAATGCTGCCACTTATTTTATTTGTTATACTGACAAAATTCAGTAACTATGCCTGTAATATTTAATAAAGAACGCACATTTCACTGTATCCATTATAGAGATTTCTTCATGTAGTTGATAATTTTCACCCATTAAATGCGTGCCCCATCCCCGCAGTTACTAACTAAGCTTATAATTTCGATTTATCTCTTGCCTTGATAACGTGTTCGGTATATATTAAATATTGCGACGGTGCATTTGTTACTGATATGTCTTCCTTGTATTGCTACTACCTATGTATGCAGGTCATGCTGCCGAATCTCTGTCGTCAGTTCAACTGTCCACGTGTTTCCAGTACACCGGATGAAGCCAAGATGTCCGTCGCTGAATACACGTTGGCCCTGCTCCAGTATCAGAATCATGCTATGGATGGTGGGTTTCCGGTGTAATACACCAACAACACTAAATTAATTAATTAATTAATATTATATTTACCACTGCTAGGAAGCGATTATGAAAATAAAAGGATCTCAAAATGATAATTATATTTAACATTTTGCTTTGGAATGATTATTTAATTTTTATTTAGATTTACTAAAAACGTTACATTATAGAATAAACATTTCTCTTTCAATAATGATCGAATTTATTTTATAGTTTTTATCTGCTGCAGTCGTTGCTTAACCATTGTATACATATGTATATGAAATTTTTTCATTTTGATATTATTAAACATTTTGATATGGAAGAATATTTTAATAATGACTCAAATTTTTACTATGCAATTTTTTACTGTATACTAAGTGTTATGAGTATAATTTGTATAATTATACAAATGATACATTTCAGCTTTATTTGGTCTATAATGACAGTTTATTAATTCAACAGTTTAACTTATTTGAACTGTGGTGTTGTTAGTATATGTATACAATAATTATATATTGTATATAATATATTATATATAAATATGTGTGTCTGATTGTGTGATTGAATTTGCTACAAGCTGTAACATAATTGTGCTACGTACTAACTATAATACTGTACTGTATACGTTGGTGTGAATGCATGCATAATAAACATTAGTGCGTTATTTTCGCGCTTAGCTGTGCTGCGGTGTATATTTTTCATATATTATATTAATCGATTGCCAAATATAACTTACAATCCGTACAATTTCAACTAAATTATAATTAATAACGAACTAATAGGTATTTGTATTTTCTACATTTTTTTGCATTATTCAAATTAGGGGATATATTATATAATATGTTTGGTTTTCTTAAAAATAATATGATAACTATTCTTAAATAATTATGATTTAAAAAATTGTAAAGTGAGAGAATGAATGCATTTATGTGATCCTATAACGCTATAAATATAAATATGTTTTTTATTAAAGTAATATAGTTCTCATTTAGCATCATTATAATAAAATAAAAGCAATCAGCTGCAAAGTTTATTATCTTTCGAATTTTCTGAGCTCCACTTCATAACCAGAAAAACGAATAAATAAATAATGATTGTTACATAAGTTAATTTTAAGAAAGTAATTTTTCATTTAACGTTTGTAACACACTACAATCATTTATTCATTCGTTTTCATGATTATGAAGTAGGAGCTCTAAAATTCGAAAGATAATACACTTTGCAGCTGATAATTTTACGGCTTTTAACGTTATGCTTTTTTTAGTTTATTAATTATTTTCATCTAATAGGAGATAATTAGAATTTTATACTTAATGTTATCTCATAATATCTATAAGATATTAATAAACATTTTTAATAGCACAAATTCATGTATTAGTATTTTTAGGCTTATTGGACGTATTAAAGTGTCTAAGCCCTAGAGTAACAGGTAACAAAATATTTAATATTACTAATTCCATACGTGAAATAAATTTTTATAAAATATTATTTTCTATTTTTAATAATTTACAACGTGATAATTGCTTAATAAATAAGAGATAACTGCGTCATAAATTTTGTTTATATTTTATATTTACATAGTTGATTATATTAAAATTTAATGTCCGTGATAGCGACGTAAATATGAGAAACAGTATTTGTAGAAATTATCGAAAAACTATATTGCATATTAATTTCATTTAAATAAATTGATATTGGAACCTGCGCATTTTATTATGAGCGCGTCGTGCTCTTGATTCGCACTGTACATGCTTGCCTTGCTTGCCCCTCTCCTCCAATCCCCCATCTTTGCGCCTTCATCCAATGCATGTGTTCGGTGCTGTGCTGCTTCTATAAGGCTCGCCTCTGGGAACAGCTCCATCAATTGGCGGCGTGGGTGGCCAGGTAGTAGGCGGAGGGAATCCCCCCTCCTTCCTCCAGCTCTCCACCCAAGTATCCTCCGCGGCTGCCCCGCCACCTTCGCTCGCTACATTTGCCCCAGGACAGGCTGTCCTAGCTGCCTCCAGCGCTTTCGCCCACCCAACCTTTACCGCCTATTCCTGTTCCCCATCCTCGCAAGGTAATATATCTAGCTGCTAAGTTCCTAATTAATCAGCTGTTTAGAAATGATTGGTAAGGTCATATTTTATCAAATAATTTCAATGATTATTTTGGGAACTTAAAATTTTCCTGCTCAATCATCTAAAACTGATATTCTTTTAAAGACATGATTTACTCTGACATTTTTATTTTACATATGTACAATATTACAATTTTTAAAGGTGCAATTTTAAATTTATAGATAATTAAAATTGTAGTTTTTTTAAATTTGTAACATAACAAAATAATGTTACATGTAAAAAGATCCAACTATTTCATAATTTAATATTGGATATCATGGTTTCGTAATATTTCCAGTATATAATATAATTTTTTATTTCAGCAATCTAATATTTTTAAGCAAATAATTTTATTTATTGATTTTTTAATTCAAATTATATTTTTTGATTGCTTCTTTAATAAATGCCATTATGACATACAACATTATATTAATTAAAGACATGTTCTTCTATTTATTCATCGTGTGTATTGTAAAAAGTACCAAACTCCCTAAAGCTATGCTAACACCAATATAATATTGGCTTCATATTATGCGTACTTTGGTCTGTTGCGTGCTTAAATTATACATTATATATGCATAGAAACAGTCTACTAATTCTGTGAGGTTTTTTTGTTGGCTCTGCATCTTAAATCATCGGTGACCAAAATCAGACATTCTGTAATTATATATTCAGTCATATTATGGATTATGTTATCCTTTTAAGGCTGAACTATCACTTATTTTCATTTTAATAATGTAAATTGAATTTTACAGTGAAAGTATTATTAGATAATATTACGTTATATTTCGTTATATGTTGTATATCTATGAAACAGCTATATTATACTTTTTTTAAGTACGTAACAAATTCATTTGCTTTTGAAAGCAGGAATTTTAATAATGATATAAAATCGTGTAGTAATTGAAATATTTTAAGTGATATTTTTGTTTTAATTTTGACAAAATGTTCCTTAAATTAAAGTAATATAGTGTGTATATATATGTATGTATGTACGTAGATCAAATATCTATTTCGTCAGATTAAAAGTAAATTAAATTTCAGTTTTGATATATATACATTTATTGATTTAAAAATACTAATGTCTCAACTAAGTCAACTTCATGTACTTATGATTTACTTCTTTAGAACTCCATGAATTTTAGTAAGTACATATAATTTCATGCGTACCAAAATACTTAATCCAAGCAATTATTATTATGTAATATATCTGTGGATAAGCAATACTGACCTACCTGCCTACTCATAAAACAAAGGGGGTTTTAATCCTTAATTGTATCTTCTCTTGTGTGCTCATTGTTCAGAAAAGTTCCTTATGATGAACTCCTTAAATCGGCTCACCTTGCACCCAGTGCACCAACGCGGAGTATTCAAGTAAGGCTCGCTATACCACTCAATGCAAATTGAAATCCTGAGAAATTTACCTCGCGAATTTGTCATAAATCAAAACGCTTAGTAATTAATCTTATTCGGTCTTATAACGTCAATTACTTCTCAAATTTTTGGGCAATCTCAGATTAAACATTGTCTTCTTAATTTTATTTTTATTACGTAATCAAAACTACTTTGATTGCGCAGTCAGTAAAGAATTTAAACACTAACATTTTTAATGTTCTCTAGATATAATTAAATTAAGCTCTGCTTAGATTACTTACTGTTAAAATATCGATTATTTTTATTCATATTTTTAATTTCGTTGTATTGTCATTCGAAAACTTGTTTTATATAAAAAATTTAACGTATTTGTCTAATGGCCTGAAATTTTGCCTTTTGATTATGATTTTCCGTTTTATACTTTGTTTTACTGTTTTAGCAATACTGATTTATTTATGAGTATTCTATTGCATTGAAAGGTTTCATGATTTACATATTTTGCAAATTATTTTATTGATATTATAAGGTTTATGAAAACTGTATTATAGCTAATTATGTTTGTTTTGCTTTATATATCTACCTATTGCTTCTAAGCAATTTCACATACTAATTTGAAACTTGACTAAATTGTGCAAATTATTTTAACTCACGAAAAACTGAATACTGACATATTTCCCTAGAGCTTAAAATATTTACAAAATAGAAATGAACATCAATAGCAAAGAATTATTGTTATATTAATTGCAGGATATTTGATTTTGGTGTTAATCCTATTACTTATAAGAGCATAAAATTCTAATTTATGGTGTTTTGGTGCAGATTGCCTTTGAATTTTTGGTATATCATGTTATACTGCTTTAACAGTGCTGATTTAACGGCATGGATTAAGTATTTCGTGCATTACAAAGTAATATATATTATTAGTATTTAATTTACGCTATAATCTTTTGGTAATACTATATTCAGGTATGTTTTAATGTCAATGTGTTTATATCAAAGCAACCCACCTTCACTAAAGGTGAACGCGTGTCTATTTACGTAATACATGACTATAATATATTGTTATTAAACTACAAGTTAAATACGTCAATTTCGCTTTGTTTACGCTTACACTAGGGGCACTTTGAGTAAATGTTCGGATTAAGGAATTAATTAAGTACACACATGGGTTGTATATATTTTAGTGTATTTTATCCATTATTAGTAATATTAATTGTAACTAACATCTCGGGTACATCTCAATTTTGTATGTAATATATAATTATGTATTGTAAGTATATAGACTACCATATGGATAAACAGAGGAAATGTGTACATTATACTCGTACGTCGGATTATTAAACGACATTTTAACTCGAACAATATATATGATCCTTTTGTTAGCAGATTAACTAACTTGCACAATAAAGCAGTCATGTTCGTTTGTGATAATAATTTTACTTTGTGTATTCTGTCTTAGGGTAAATTGAATAATATTTGGACCATTTACCATAATTTTCGCATTAAAATCATTACAATTTTGAGCTGTGATTTATCCGATTAAGTAATAATTTATTGAAAGTGGATAGTTTTATTAAGTTATTAAGAAGTAAAATCAGAAAATAATATTTATGTTTTATTAAGACGCGTTTTGTAGATACTTTCTGCCTCGTTGGTTATTACAATATATTAGGACTATGAAGAATAAATAAATATAGTATAGTTAGTACAATATAGTATATTTTTAATTATGTAACATTACTATATATAATATGTATGTTTATATTCGTCTTGGTCATAGTTCATTGAAATAACTGAACAGGTATAAAAAGTATCTGCGAAACGTATATGAATTCTTAATAAACCAATATTATTTTTCTGTCTTTATTTATTTTAAATCAGCTAACCTACATATATTAAATAGGTGACCTATACAGCTGACCTGTATATTTCGCTAAATTATTAAAATACATTTGGATTCCAATAGATATATTTTAGAAATAATTCTGTTTGTTTTTCAAATGTTTTTTGTATATCTTAGGATTCTGTGATTATATATAGTTAATTTGCGCTGTAAACAGTACATATGCTTATAATCATTACTAAAAATAATACTTACTCATTATTGTATAAAATTCGTAATACCATTTTTTATTTTTTATTTTTCATCCTAAATAGTTTAATTTTAACATTGTAAAACTCGTCTTCTCCTATCTCATGTGGAAATCAAGTTATAGTGCTAATTTATCGTATTCGTCAAACATAAATAATAGATATATTGAAATTTAAGTTTTTACAGACTTTTTCCATTAAAAATAAATGTTCGTAAATTTATTGGGATTGCTGTGATTCATTTTTTTAAATTGACTATATTCGCTCAAATCTTTTCTTTATTTTCAATGATAATAAATTTGGTTTAAATTGACTATATAACATTTTAAAAAGTGATTGTTCTGTATACCTTTAATAAACAAAGCTATACTTTCGGCCTACAGTGCCCGCTTATGTTCCCGCTCCCTTTTTCAGCGGCTAATCTGAACCCCACAAGCCTCTCCGCCAGCACCGGTCTGCCCCAGCTCATGTCCCCCGCTACACTGAGTGCTGCCACCAGTGCAGACCTCCACCACCACCATCACCACCACAGTCAACTGGCTACTGGACAAACCCTTTTGTACGACCCCAACAGTTTGCTAGCAGCAGCAGCGGCGGCGGCAGCTGGTAGTCATAATGGCGGACCACCCCACCTACCACCCTTCCTCAATCCCAGCGCCGCTGCCACACTAATGGCGGGATCCGAAATATACCAGCACTACTAGCACCCTCCTTTTTCCATTAACTCACACTTTTCCTGTAGTGTTATTGTGTCAGCATTCCCAACTGTCTAGTCCAATTTACATAGATACGCATACACCATATCGTGTTTTTAACACGCCAGTATTACTATATTGTATCGGTCTTCTGCCATACCGTGCCAACCTGAAACAACTAAACATATTCCCTGAAAGTTGTTTTTTTCTCGATATATGACAGTTATTCCTCCTCCATATTATTTCCATTATAAACTACTTTTTATCCCATACGTATATATATTTTCGCATAGTCATAAACAGTATATACATATAGATATATATACATATTCCTCACATTCTACTTTTGCTTGTGAACCTACATGCTTATATATTATTATATATTTCTTTTCTTCTGAGTTTTATTCCTTGTTTTACACCAACCACCCTTTGTCCTCTTGGTCATCCTAATTTTTTACCCAGTTTTCATCTGCAACATGTGCATTCCATTTTTGGCAGAATCCAGCCTATCTGTTTCTCCCCTTTCGGTTTAAAAGAAGTTTGCTCAAGGACCACAGTTTCCATCCCCACTGCCTATGGCTTTTCATATCTTGTTTTTCCTTTACCTTATATTTCTCTCATATTATTAATAGTGTGTTATAAATATTAGCGACGTGTGCGCATCCCTTGAAAAAGATAATTTTTCAGGGAGCATCATTTTCTTTCACGTCGGGTTATCTTCAGTTTCTTGTGCATATTCACAACCTCTTCAACAATATACATACATATTATTACCATTCACTATCTATACATACAAGTATATCTCATTTATTTTACTTTGTTTTTCTCCTTACGTCTGAGTAATGCTATGGGAGCTATCAAGAGTTAGGATTTCTTGGAAAAAGATGCTGTGACCTTAGTTGGTTTTAATTTATTTTGTTAAATGGATTATATTATTTTCCCGGAGTTCCCCTTATTTGTTAAGTAACAGTGTGTGTATACTAATAAGCATAGTTATATGCTCTAAGATGGGCGGTACAATGCTGTACCACTTAATTTATCTATTTCTATCTATTTATAAATACATCTTATCTTATTTATTGCTATCAGTATGTGCCTCGCTTATCACGGACTAAAACTTGTATTACGATTGCTTATTTCAATTTCGGTCTATCTATTATAATTATATATACTACTCAAGTATGTATATTATCTGTAGTCTTATATTACTGCCTATCACCCGCTTCTTTCCCTTGTTTATTCGGCCTTTTTTGTCCTCCAAACAATCACTCTTTTTAATCAATGAATCCATTTACCTGTATCGATACGTATCTGCATCCACTTATAATAATTTAGTTGTTGAACATGATTATCATGATATAGTTACGGTTCCACATCATTTATTATTATGTGTTATTCCCTTGTTTATTCGTGCGACCCTGACATGTTATATGTCTTACGATGATGTTATAATGATGATATGATGAACGAAGCGACTTTCATTGCTGACTTGGAGACTCGTTTTTTTGAAAGAATTAAAAAGAAGGAAATCGATTTTTTTCTGAAACCTGACCCTAGAAATGGATGTAATTCACGTGTGATCTATTTCTATAATATGTTTACATGCTTATTGAGCCAACTACCTATGATAAGTGTAGAAATAACAATTTTCCTCCGATCAAGCTAATATTATTTTGTTCCTTATAGAGTATTTTATGCGCTTCTTACTTAACCTTCTAATCCATTATATTGTTTTTGTGCAAAGTATATTAATTATATACTTAAGTAATTAAAAAATAGAACGCGTATGTTCTTAAGCATCATATGAACCCCAACCTATCAAGTCATTTTTCAATTCCTTACATACATATATTATACACAATAATATCTTGAAATTCCGCATGATCCGACTAAACAGAAATATAGACATCTAATACACTACACTGTTGCAAAGTCTCACACTCCCCTATACTATCTATTACCCCAGCTCCTCTCCCCTTAACTTGCAAAGTCTTTTTGTACTGTTGAGAATTTTCTGTTCTTTTTTATTTGTACTTTTTTTAAACTACTATACCACTAGATATTCTACTCTCTACGGTTTTACTTTTTTTTCTACGCGGTTCTTTGTGATAGGTTTTCTCTCCATGCATAAATGCTCAACAACGGCTTTTATTTATTCAGTTTGTGAGTTGGGTATGGTGTATTTGTTGTCAAAATGCATGTACATCTCTCGGGAAGTTTAGAATATTTCAAGTTATGCTATCTTGTATGTATATTGTCTGTTACGGCTAAACCTGGTTGTCAACACATTTTTAAAGTCAACGTCTTCGCTATTTTGTTGCTGCCTTCACCCCGTAAGACACAATCATTCGTTTATCCTATCTTACAATTGTACAAGGTTTTGGCAAGCAAGTTAGTATATATTCAATGCCTGTAACTCCACCATGAGCAATTATATATTCTTTTTTCATTTCCATTATTATACCCGCTACACCACCGACTTATTACTATTTTTTGTGAGACCAATTTTGTGTGCGTATTGGCCGATTTTTGAACACTGAGGCTACGCTAACACTTGGCTTCGATTTAACGTTCAGTTTTGCCATTGCTTTTGTCATTTTTCCGAAACACATCTACGGTAAAGTTATCCAACTTATTGTTCAATAAAAAAGCAACTTGATAAAATACTTCGTTGTCTTCAATTATACTGTAGGTTCAATGATTACTATGAAACCATATACATGCCATGCCTACAATTACACATTTCGTTGAAGTGCAGATAATATATTTATTAGATGAACCTATATTAGATGAACTATTGCGTTGCTAACCAGAAATAAAAATATAATAGATGGTACCCACAAAATAATACATGTATTATGTATATATATCTGGTTTATTTATATAGTTAGAATAATATGTGTGTTTGATTAACTCTGTATATGTGACGTAATAATAGTCCTTTCAAGTGGTTTATATGAGAAAAGGTTTGCTATAGATAAGTATAACTAACAACTGATTAAAGACTTAACCGTGTTCCTGTCAAGGCATTGAATAAAAAAATATGCGCCAGTACTGTATACAGACGTTTAATATCTATTTTTATTGTATACGACAAATTTAGATACACGCATCGTTAATTTACATAGTACTTAATAAGCAATATACGGATACAAGTTATCTTGGCTTAATTCAGGATGTAAGTACATGTATAAGAACTACGGAAAGAGGACGATGGAATTTGTTAATGCACATATATTATGCTTATATATGCATATTGCAGAATTTCGCTGTCCGCGTCATAAAATTATACAATGTGCGGAAAGATAATTCTTATCACTCGATTTATAAAAACGTTTAAACAATTTATAATATAATAATATATAATAATACTTTCAGCCTTTTAGAAAATTAATGTTCAATAAAACATACATAATACAACATTTTCTCAAAAAAATATGAAGCATAGGGTTCAGTGAAAAATTATTTAGGATGATCAACTCTCACTATACGTTAAAGATATATAAGACATATAATTAGTTTATTACATATAGGTAACAATAAATAGCTTGACAATTTCAGTGATACGAAATTGTACTACCCACGGCATTTATAAAAATAGGAAAACCAATAACAATGTTTATACATCAGGGTTCGTACGCCATTTGGACAATTGAAAAGCAGTACCTTTGCAGTACTATGTGTGTATATATATACAATTATAATCATATATAATGTATTGTGCGAGCGTAGCGAGAAATTTTTAGGGGTTAATTGTCTCAATCATATAAATATTGACATTACAGAAGTATTAATAAGATTTAAATATTATCATAATAGTAAAAAATAGATGCAATATGAAATGATAAAAAAGCAGTACTTTTATAAAAAAACAGTACCTTTATGCAAAAACAGTACTTTAGCAGTACCAGCAGTACTTTCTGTTTGAAAGTAGTACTTTATCAGTACCAAACTCAAAACAGTACCTTTGCAGTACCCGTACGAACCCTGATACATATTATGTCCTGTATTATTAATTTTAAATAAAAGATAAAAGCCAAGATGTAATTTAATTATGTTATATTTCATATAAAATAAGAAAATTTTTAATCAAAATTACAAAAAAACAAAAAACATTTTCAAACTAAAGGAAAATTATTCATTGAGTCTACGAGTAAACAATCGACATTAAAATCATGTCAGCAGCAGAAATTGTCAAGAAAATGAACTGTATAATAGGTATAATTAAAAAATCAATTTTTATATAAATATAAATCAAGACGGTGAATACAATCAAGGTAACCATTGATATATATATAAAGTATAATGTAACATATAATTTAAATATTAACTATACAACAATTAATGTTATTAAGCATTGTTGAATTCAGGTCTTATAGTATCCGAAGTGGATTTTATTGTGATGTGTATAGTCAAACATTATAACACGCTTGGGTATAATGGTTTAAATATAGCAAATAATAGAAGTTAATGTGTTGTAAAAATGAAAATATTTATATTCATCATAATTCTTCAATTGCACACCTAATATATATTATATATGACTGAACCCTAGTTGAAAATTTAGTCAATAAAATATATAGCTAGTTCAGTAAGAAATATTTAATAATAATAATTTGATAGTTATAAGCACTAAATTTGAGAATAAAGTATACAGTCTACGGCGCTTAAAACACACATGTACACACAAAGACATAATGCAATACAGCAAAGTACATGTAAGACTAATGGAAGTGAGATGGAAATGTGCCATTGTTTAATTTTGCGGGGGCTTATTGAAAGGGAGGAAGTCAATGAGACCGGACCATTTTTGACTGTCATGATAGAGGTATGTCATTGAGGCCTGAAGAGATGGCTGCAGAACATCCTTCTGGTGTTCGAAGAGAACCAGGGCAACACCCCAGACCATGGCAGCGAACCAGGGGAATGCGGGACCATTAGAAGGTATACTAGGATCGTTGGGATTGGGGAGACGGACAATGCCATGTTTGACGGAAAGCCGGGCCAAGCCGTAGATTACGCGGGACATTAGGTAGAGGTTGATCTATGTGGATAAAAAGAATATTACAGATAATGAGTCTAGGTATATATATTGAATATAGATATAATGAACAAGATTGAGAATCTAGGACCAGTTCACATTAGGATTTTCTGATGCATAGTACTCAATTGTGCCTATTAATATACATACATATATCAACGCGGAAATGAGCGATCGTGACAAAAAATGAAATTGCTCTGTTTTAAAGGCACATAATTCCACTAATTGAACAAAATAAATAAAGTATAATAGGGTAAGTTTAAACTAAACTTAATAATGCGTTTAACGAGTATTGAAGAGCTTTCAAGAAATGCCTAAGACTTTACCAATTAATTTTGCTGTTTAAAAAGTAACGTTCGTGACAGAAATTTTGTAGCAGGCACGTAACTGAGGAACATAATGAACTCATGCTTCCGATACATGCTCTGTATTTCTGGTTTTAAAATAGTCTTTAATTATAAAAATTTGTTTCTTTAAACTATAATATTGCCATCATTAACATGTACCAATAACCCTACTTTTGTTCCACCTTAAGTATATGTGGCTTTTGCAACTGAAAAATTATGAAATATATAAAAAAATAGAGTACTTGATATTTTACTAGTTAGATATGACACAAGTAGTACAATATATTTTTATAAATTATCAGAGGAAATATCTCTCAATAAATTGATGTTTGCACAAATGCCACGTTAATTTGATAACAAATTTAGCGCATAATAACGTATTTCGAGAAGAATGACATATATATTTAAAATACAAATGTGTATTTCATGAGCAACATATAACAGTATAGAGGTGAAAATAACACTGGTGATCACTTTGAATCTCAATTGAAACGTGTTAAAAAATTCAGGTTATATTCCAAAATGCGTAGATAATTTTTGAAAAGTTTATCAAACAAAGTGTTAAAAAATCCAAAAAAGTCTAATCTAAAAAGTCTTTTACATCACATTAAAAAGTGATGTATTTAAATTTAAAAAGTTTTCCCGTATATTTTATAACTAATTTTAACTTAAGTAAATTCACGTATATATACGCAGATTTCACGTCGTAGTGGAAATCAACTCTGTTGCACAGCTTAAATTTTAGTATCTGTAGCTGTTTCTGAGAAACAATAATTGTAATATTAAAAAATTTCACAAATAAAAATAGCACATATTATATGTTCTCATTTATGTGTTAAATTAGAATAGATAAAACTATTAATATGTACGTTATATATTTCAAAAGTGAATTATATACTTTGATAATCATTTAAAAATAAAATAAATGCTATTTGATCTAGTAAATGATTATAAACAGCTGATATGTTTTATAATCAGGATAATAATGTTCATGTGTTCGTTTAGTTTAAATAAAAACAATTAATGAAAAAAAAAGTTTGTGACAATTTGCGTTCATTACAGCAATTTGCACAATAATAAATATTATGAAGGTGAAAATAATGCGCTTTTTATATATCGACTGCTATAAACTGTATGTAGTGATATTTCAAATAAATTTGCACATAGAAGTACAAATAATTAATTAAGAAGTCAATAAATAATTAGATTAGATAAATGATTGAATGTATCAATAAATTCTATATTGATTACAAATAGATAAATTATTTCCATAAACTTTTTGGAACGAGAATGGAGTAAATGCATTATTGCGTAAAGTTATTACGGGTTGCACGTATTCTGAAACCACACTTTCACGAGCATCCTGGATACACATTCGGGATACGCACCCATGTTTGGCTAAGTCAAACTATTTTTCACATCCCGGATGCTCGTGTAAGTGAGGCTCAAGAAGCTAGATTTAACAAAGCATATTAAATTTAAACCAGAAAAGACAAACATTGACAGATCTGTAAAACAACGATCTATATCCTTTGATTAAAAGTAATGTTCTTGATCGATATATTTTCTATTTGATACAACAATTACGCTATCAATTGAAAAGATAACCAATCCTAAAAATCTATACAAACATTAATGTAGTTATGGTATGCGATCGATACAAGTACATATTATTAATCTCAACGATGTACTTTGTTTATTATATCCATGGTTGAGGCCATTCACAACCAAAAACCACAATACCGAATTATTCAAATGATTTATTTAGTCATATGAAAAATGTATTTCTTAGTAAGGAAACATTCTTATTTAAACATAAAATAATTAAATTTATCAAAAAGACAATGAATTGACATATTTCAAGTAGTCTATCAACTATACATAAGATGAAAAGAACCTACTAATTATTATAAGCTATCGAATAATTTGTAAATTAGATTACACCAATTTTATCTACGAGTGTATAATATGTGCAGTGTCAGTACTCTTAACGGTAAGGCCATGTACTTTGGATTACTATTATGCATCAGGCTCGTCGCCAGGTCATTTCAAAGGGGGGGGGGGGGGCATTAATGCGCATTATGCCATTTTAACGCTACTTGTCACATATGGATATACTTTCACTCATGTATACCTACTGCAAATAATACTTGATTGATAATGAGAAATTGAAATTTCTGTGAGAACAACACATGAAAAATTATGCATAGCAGAAAATTTTGAAGTCAAATTCTAAAGAGAAGCGTCAATCCATGATAGTATGCAAGTATTGTTTTCCTCTATCAAACAATAGAGATACGACAAGAAAAGCAAGTAGTAGGGGAAGGAGGAGCGCGGGAACAAAGGACCCCCCCCCCTCTACCGACCAATCATAATGTGGCGAATGAAACGCCTGTAAAGTATATATACTGAAAGCGCGCGTCAGTTTTCATTCATTCTGCTCTTGCTCACTCTAGTGTACGGTCGTTCTCACTCCTCTCTCTCTCTCTCTACTGTACTATGGCGGCACCTACTTTTGTTATTGAGCCACAACACCTACCAGAGATGCCTACTTCACTTAAAGTCGGACCTCTCCGCAGCATTAAGGCGTCAGATAGATCATTCAACATGATCAGTCTCACTGCAGGC
>JAYRBW010062420.1:0-30301 GCA_036023295.1 Invenusta paracnida
TCCTTGTACCTCCGAATATTGTTGGCCTTAAGTCGAAACAGTTCGCGAAATCGTTGAGATTGTGTCGGTTGAAATCACCCGCCATAATAATATGGAAGTCGGGGCTCACCAACAATAGATTATCTATGCAATTTGTCAAGTAGTCATTGAGCAGGGTTATACTACTGGTAGTAACGGAGGGAGGAATATAGATAGAAATAACAATGATATTAGGGGAGTAGATTTTTGCGCCACATATTTCGATGAAATCAGGGATTTTTTCAAAGGTAATTGGATAATATTTTATAGAGTTTTTTATATAGAGTGCAACACCTCCGCCAATTTTAAGAATTCTGTCGTAGCGAAGCAAGGAATAATTTTCTATCGAGATATGATTGGAGTTTATATTTGTGTCTAGCCAAGTTTCGGTTATAATTGCAATATCAATATTGAGTGCGAGAATAGTTAATTTTAGCTCATCAAACTTGTTTCTTATGGATCTAATGTTTGCAAGGAAAAGTTTTGGTGTGTTGGATATTAGTCAATCATCTTTTTGTGAAGACTTTTTGATTGTGACGGCACCGTTTTTGATTATCCATTCTTTATTTGGTTCTTGGCTTTTCTTTTCACGCAGTAACTTTCTGAGAAAGTATTGTTCTTCCTGCTGTGCTTTGGTTAAATCTGGGTTGATGTACACATTTTCCCATTTTTGAAGAGTTCTGAGATCTTTTGCTTTTCTTAGGAACAGTTTCTGTGTTTCCGTGGTTAATGTTGCACAAATTATGTTCTTATTTCTGCCTAGTCTGCGGGTGTTGATTTTGAATTCTATAGGTATAGAGATGTCTAAATCTTGGGCGAGTTCTCTGATTTTCTTGTGGTCCTCGGTTTCATGTGTTTGATCAAGTCCGGTTACGATAATGGTGGTCTACCAGTATGTCAAATTTTAACCCTATAGTTCAATTATAAGCTGAAAAATAATGGGAGGGGCAGAATCCGCCCCCCCCTTGATTCCTGACTGTGTTATAGCCCGGTATGGATAGGGTTACAACATATTTTCAAATATAAATATATAAAACCATGCAATTTACTTGCTTACCAATTGCTGCCTAAATTAGATACCCTTTTTCAGTTATGACTAAACTTTCATTCAATCAATGTTTAAATCGATAGCGATACATCGCTCAGATAAATGAAATAAAGGGTAGATAGGAATATAACAGAAAATTAAAATAAAAAGTTTTGTCAGACAAAACAGGTTTACTGAAGACATTAAAGATATTAATTAAAATTCTAATTGTAAAGTTTTCTTGGTATTAATGACAATGAAATTCGTTTTTCGATAGTATTATACAAACCTAAAAAGTAGAAAAAAGGTTTTATTCTGAGTTTTTACAATTAGTAGATAAAAGTAGCAGTACTTTTATATATAGTGTTATAAATATAATTTTCCTTGGAGCAGCATTCTGTAGAATTGGTAAAGTTGGCCTGCGTTATTGTTAAAGGTTCCAATATAAAAGCTACTTCTTGATTGGTCGTTGTGGTAGCGTGGCTATACCTATCTAGTCGTTCGTTGCCATTGTTCTTTTTGAAAGCAGGAATAAAATGTGATAACACTATCTATAGGTGGTTCTTCCAAGGGAAAATACTCTTCCAAAAAGTATTACTTACAATTAGGTATTACTTGCAATACTTCCAAGAAATATCTAACAAGAAGTACTTTATAACCATTTTTCTCTTTAAATTGATTTTGTAACAAAGATAGTTGTTGAAGATATTTGAAACAATTTTACTCGACAAACCCTCTCTGTGCTAAACTATAAACTGCAGTTAACGTATTGCTTCATTTTGCGATAAAATATTAGTGTAAAAATTTAGTTAATTATGTTTGAATCTATTAAGTGTTTTAGTATATTAAAAAAAACCTACACTTAATTTTAACTAATAACTTTATAGTAAAAATTATTGTGAATACATAACTTCAATACGTATCTTGTGTATGATTAATATTTATCAAAATTTTATCGGAATATATTAAAATGAAATCTTTGTGTAATATATTATAATATGTGTGTCATTTAAATAATTTAGTATTTTCGAGTTAAACTTGTTGCATATCTTTGTTCTTACTTATTGGCTTGTAAGAGCATTCTTATATTCTCATATTCATAATTATGACTGATTCCCGTTTACAATTGACAAAATTAATAATATTAATTAACTACTAATATCAATGGTTATTGTTTTTATTGCCAAATATCACAACATTCGATATACATTTACACACAGACACATATTTTATTCACATGACATTCAAACACATTCGATCGGTAGTATACGAAGATTTCAAGCTACATTTAAACTCAATTATGAATGTTATAAATTGATAAGCTCAGATAATAGAAATAGAAATATGCAAAATGAAGGAAAATATTTTTTGAGTCCACGAGAAGTGTAAAAAGATAAATATATCAACAATGAAGTTAGTAAACGTTCATTGTTTTGTTTTTACAAGTATTGTGACGTACTTGTGTTAAACATCAATGTTTATTAGTTTCTAAAATCATGTTAAAATTCTGGAATCGTGCTATATGACATTAAATATTTTAGTTTTAGTTGATTTTATTTAAATTTTATTTAAAAATAGTAATAGTTGAAACGATAAAATCAGTCAGTGGTTTTAAAGCCACTTTCATGAAGTTAAATATGTTACAATTAAATTAAGATGAAATAAATAATAAGACATACATATAGTTTTTACATAAAAGTTATATTTTATGATTTAATTAATTAATATATTTTCTAAATCATACTCGTAAACAAAACAAATAATTTTGTATTTTATAATTTCATTTTGTCATTTTGTTGAACTCACTAAAAAAGAAAACATACAGTTAAAAAAACATTGTTAATTATATTAAGTAAAAGTTACATTTATTATTGATATTAAATAACAAAAAGATTGATTGTATACTGTCCTATATGTACAAAACAATTAGAGAGGGCCGGGATTATTTATAAATTTGCACAAAAACAACTTATAGAGTATAAAATAATATTTACTGAAGTCAAACTGTGTTAACGATAATATTGCAAGTGGTGCGAATTAATGTGCAAAAAACGATACTAACTAACCATTATCATTTTTACAACGTTTAGTATACATTTTAATATGATATTATTACCTGAAACAAATTATGAAAAGAAAAATTAGTATTTAGATTTCAAATAGCTCCTCAATGTAAAAAATTAAATGAAATAATATGCAATATATAAATTGAGAAGGAAATCATAATCATAATCATAAAACATAAAATATAAAATATATTAGATGAATCATAGAATATTAAGCATACAGTAACAATTTTTATTGATTAAATGTATATCTAATATTTTAAAATTTTAGCAACAGATTATAACCAACGTATTTTACGGAGAAATGTAGAAAATGATTGAGCAATAGTAATATAAAAAATTATACTTTAATTAAATTAGAAACTAATAATTCTTAGTTAATAAAATCGAATGTTCAGAATACAATTTCTAAATGTTATTACATACTTTGAAGCTTTTATAACCTGTTTTCCTGTACAATCACGATATATTACGTTTAATGTACCATCAATAATTAACATAATCAACGTAATACCGGAATCAATTAATATTAATAATTAGTCTAGGTGAATCGGTAGTACACATAATTAATCAATAAGAGTGGTTGCATATGTCTATAACTCTATGAGATGAGCCATGGAGTATTGATAGTGGAGTAATTATATTACTAATTCTACACTGTTAGATGAACAGTTAACAGTAAAATGACGATAATTTAAAATATTTAAAAAATCAATTAAAATATTAAAACATAAAAGGGGATATAATGTGGATATTTAGGTAAAAAAGTAAGCAACACTTTAGTACATTTCTATATATTTAAATATTACGTATCATGTAGCATAAAATATTAATGTTTAATATATGTATATCAGTCACATTTTCTGCATAACGTTTTTTATTGTCTTTAAATAGTTTTAAATCATAGATTATAATAGTATTTTGTTTAATTTAATTTTTTTAAATTATATTATTGATCAACATTTTTATTAATGTAATCACCCAAACCTTAATTATAAATTCTGAATAAACTGCATTCATTTCTTTTGATGTTTGACTTTGCAAATGAAAAGAATAGTACGCATATATAAATGTTAAATTTTCCAAAATCTAATAGCTCTTGTTCGAGTTATTGAGAAAAGCTAAACATTTATTACACGTGATTTCTACATAGTCATATTAAGTCATGCGGTTAGTTATCTCCAACCCTTTAAGACACTTTTTCATCTTTAAATTCGATAGCATACATTTAAATATGCACATATATATATGAAAACTAGAAAAAGGGGGATTTATAAACAAGAAAAATGTGTAACATACACTCTAAAAGTACCTAAGGTGTAAACTGGAGATTGATTTTCAAGTTTCTTGAGTACGAATAATGTTTTGTTAATTCTTTATGTACGATTAAATTAGGCGATGCACTAGGTATGCTCAAAATGTGAAACGATAAGCCACAGAGTGCTTGAACTTGAGAGTCTATATTATTGACAACTGGCGAAATGATTACATAGTAATAATGTAATAGCATAACATATTTAGTGTGTTAGTTGTGTGATAGGAAAGATTTATATTTCTCCCATTTCGATACATCAAACAAAATTCTTTTTATTTTCAAAGAAGTACTCTCCACAATCTAATGAACAAACACAATACTCTTCTATTTTGAAGTATAAGTAAAAGGGAAAAAGTATTAAGGTATAGACATAAAATGTTACAAAACAAACGGAATATAGTTTTTATTTTCAGCTTACGCAGCAGATGTACTAATTTGTTATTTGTAAATTAATCAATCATTGGTGTTTAAAAAGAAGGGAAGTAAAAAATAATCAGATTTACTACAAAAAGCCATATTTGACTTTGTAGACTTATGAGTCAGGAAAACAAGTTTGTGAGCAATTATGCATATAAATTATACTTAAACCGGAATAGTACTACAGAACTAATGATAGTATACATTATAATTTACGAGTAAACATATTTTCTTTATAGTCAGAAATATTCCTAAAAATTGTGCGACGTAATATGCAAACATCTTTATATAAAAATAATATAGCTTGAATATCAGCTAGTTGAAACTAAACAATAAAATGAAACAATATGCAACAAACAAGATTTAATTTTCCTTAATAAGAATATGTATGTAATCTGATTTGCTATTATAGCTTTCTATAAAAATAAAATCCTTTAAAAATGACTGACCGAAAAATAAAAGCATAATTCAATGTAGTTTAAAACAATTTATTTTATACACAAATTGTTAGGGTTATATTTATATTTATTTTTAGCATTATTATTTTTGATAATCAAACATTTTAATTAAATTATGAAAATATATATTTGTTATGAAAAAATGTATCCATCATTTCATTATATAATATCTGCGCTATATTTATACATCTATGAATAATTTTTCTTTAAGTATAGAAATAGCATTTCGATAAATGTTTGTATTAGACTGTAAATAAATATACATCAAAGTAAATATAGTATAAAATCAGTACAATAATAATTATTATTTTATTCAAATACAGCAACAGATAATGGAGACGTGTAATATAATCAAAGTAATATCAAGTTTATTTTTCATATTATTCACAAATCATCAACACAACCACCATCAGGAAGTTGTATGCGCTGAAACGGTTCCTATACCCTGTAGTATCCAAGATATATTTAATAGTAAATTCGATAACTGGTATATATTTTGATCTAGCTACAATTTTTAGTTACCTACCAAAATATATATCTATTGCGGAATTATACCATTCACCTTTTAAGCGTCTTACGTTTTAATTATTATTATTTTAACACTATTTCAATTTATATATTTCTACAGTTGCTAAAATAACACTTAAAAAAGAAAAGAAAAAAGAAACTCATTCGTTTTCATAATGCTATTATTGTTGTTACACTGCTACGGCTGCAACTGCTACTCGTCTTACCTATGCAAAAACCTTTCCTTTTTAGTCCACCTTAGAAACTTTAACAGATCATAATCTTGTCACTAAAAGTTTATTTCTATTAATCTATTAAATAGATACTTCAAAATGTGAAACTACTATTTGAATGCAAGATTTGTTAAAAAAACTTGAATAAAAATATTATCCGTTTTCAACGTTTAGGACCTTTGTAATTATAAGTCTGAAGGATTCGAACAGACCTGCAATGAACAAGAACCGGTCCTTTGTACTTCTCCATCCACTGCTTCATTTTCCGGCGAACCTCAATTACAGTACCAACCAGAGTATTATCAGTCTCACTCCAAGACTGAAACTGAAATTGCCGAAGCATTCGACTGTTGCCATTCTGGAAAAGTTATAAAATACATTTTTATCCGAAAGCTTATCCGAATTACCGTATTTACGTAGTATTTGTTATGTGTTTCAAAATTACTTGTTATATAAAACTAGGACGAAAGTTGCTCATTATAGAAAAGGGATTATACAAATGTAATATTAAATATTTATAAATGTTTCTTTCTACTATACTTAAGAGTGACTATTCTCTACAATATAGATATTTGATATATTAAATATAATGAAATAATCAAGTAAATATGTTTCTTTATATGCAGAGAACAAAGCACAAATAATTTTTCAAAAAGTCTTAATGAACAAAATGTTTTGTATGTTAAAATTTACACTATTTAAAAGCTTGAAGTGCTTTTATTTTTAGCTCTACGATTCCTCTACAAAGTTTGAAGTATAAATAATTCGGTTTATGGAGTAGACTTAGTAGATTTATATTTATTATATATATATAAAGTGTAACAAACGAGAAGAAACTGATAATAGTTGTATGTATATACAGTTGTATAATAGTTAATATTCACTGTTAAAACTAGTTAATTCACCATTCACTTTTGTATAGGTCATTTCATTTGTATTATAAATACCTATATAAGCGGTTTGATACATTTAGTTCTACAAATGTACTATTTATTTGCCATTATCGAAAAACTTTTTAATTATTCAAGCTATATTCCTATAAATTGCATATTATTACATCTCTAATTCAAGTACACATTTTTTTTACTTTTCATATCAGTACTTTATCATGTAGATTTGCCCGTTTAAAAATCGATCTTTTATACGGTTTTAGAACGAAAACATCGTATTTATGGGAATATAAAATGACGAACTTTGACATTTTTAAACAAACATATTTACGCTTTTTTGAGCGAGTAAATTCTCTTGGGATTATTACTCTATGCTTATAATGTTGATGAATTATTATGTACTGCATTACAGTGTAAGCTGCATAATTTATAAAATAACCTTTTCAATATTTGATATTTGAAAACATTCTGAAAACTTTTTTACAAAATAAATTAATACTTCATTCGTTTATTGAAGCAGCGTATGTATATACCATAGCAATTAATAAATATGTACACTAAACTTACATTTATACTTTAGTAACAAAATTAATTTTTTGAACTATAATTAAATACTTGTCGATTAATATATAGTTAGATATTAAATATTAATTTAGATATATACTTATTTCAAATATATGAAAGTATATAATAGCAGCCTCAATATTAGATGTATACAATTTTTTCTTTTAATGTTGAAAATGTTGTCAAATAAATATTATTGTAGGCTATTTTGATTATATTTAACAAACCTCCTATGACAAAATTGTAGTAATTTCTTATAAAACAGAAGAATTAATATATCATGTTAATTAAAGAGGAATAACTCCAATAGTCAATTTAATTTTAAAATAAAATAAGCTTTACTACAAAGAAACAAACTTCAATGAACACATACTAAAATGAATAATCCTAATTAAATTTTCTAAACAGTAAATTTAAATATAGTTTAGAAATGATGCATTGCTCATTTGTATAAAAATATTTAAGTATATATTTAATATTGAAATATAACAAGATAGTCGATGTTGTCCAACTGTTGAAAACCGGTAATATTGCATAGAAAAAACTTAAGTAATATACTTTTTTTCCACATCTACATACATACCTGAGTCATTTATTCATAAACATGTAACAATATAGAATGCTTGAAGTGCTAAAAATATAACTACATATTTAGTAGTTTACGAAATTGATATAAACATTTAGCGTTACAATTTATTCGGAATTTTATTTTATACTGCAAACCAATAATTAACATTGTTTACTTTTAAACTGTACCAATAATGTCAGAAATGATAAATATTATATAAATATCCAAAATATATTCCATTTAGTGCAAATTAATTTTACCTGCTGAGAATTGATGTTTATACATGTATATATATTGATTTCAATAAATACTCAAATGCTACGTCGTTAGAACAAAAAATAAAACAAATATTAATTGATAAAATTATGTTAATAATAGTAACTGAAATATTACTACTATTATAAAAATAACTGACCCCCACATGTTTTTAATTAATCAATAACCAGAAGACATACATATTCTATCCGAAAATCTCGAACAGTAAATTCAGCAGTGCTATATGAGTTGTCGAGCCAAACGTCAATTCCATCATAGCGTCCATGACTGTTATGCCAATATTTTTCGCATTGTTGCTAAAAGCGAACAAAAAGAGGGTAATATATATAATCATTTATAAAATATAATATTACACTTGTATATATAAATATTGATCAATTATCTATATATAGTAGATACATATATATTATGTATATACATAATGATCATGGAAAGATATTTGACCATATGCAAGTAAGTAAATACTGTTTAAATGACAGTAGTGTGGTTTCTTCAAAATACATAGAATAGATTTATTAAATTTTACAAGTAAATTATTTGTAAAGAAAATAGAAATTGATTTTTTAAATATTATATATATATATCAAGAATTGTATTAGTATCCCGGCATCCATTTTTATTCGGGAAGACCTTTTTATTTCTGTCGTACACCAGCCAGATACCAAATTTAGAAATATGTAGTTATTGCTGAAAACAAACTGTGTATAACATATATTGCTGCCTGCATAATAAGAAGTATCGAATATGTTCGAATACACTCTACGATAAGCATAGACGTCAATGAAACAATTAAAAACAAGTAATCACAACAGATTAATTTCAAATAAACTTAGCGATCAGTTTTATGTAGATAGAGATTACAGTTTGAAGCCAATACTTCTCTTCCTAATTTTATAGATAGAACATTTTGTCGTCCAGGACAGAGAAGTAGCGAATTGTTCTACTTTGATATTCTTACTCTGATAGATTTATTTAATTCTTTAATTCCTTTTTTATATGACTATTGGTTTATTATAATAATGACATATTATTTTATACCTTTAATTTACACTTGACATTATTTCTTCCTTTGTATTTCGAATAAAGTGTCATATTATTCCAATATTATATATTTGGTTAATATTGTTTAAGTTGAATAAAACCACATATAAATTTGGCGGGATTCTAATTTTTTATTCACGATACTAGTTTTTAAATTTGGTATCCCGTACGGGATATTATACAAGAAAAAATATTTCTTAATATAAACCCTATATAATGTATTTTTAAGTTCAACAAGGTCATTAAAATATCAACAACATTTTCAAATTGATAATAATGTCTTCCAAATCATTCATGTTTTTGACTTTTGAATTATGACTTACATTAACAATCTGTAAATATATATTAATACTATATAATCATCTAATCTAACGATATATTCGTAAGAAGTTTTTTATTCGTGTGAAATGAGGTAATTGCCGTACTTTAAAATAAATATAAACTTACAATAAAAGTATTAATGTTAATAAAAATTGTACTATTTGGAAGATTATCTTTTGTAAAGGATATTATGTATTCAGTTTATATAGATACATATAATGTCCTGTTTGCACATCGCTCTATAAATTGATGTCAATAAAATCTACCTATTATTTCAAATATAACTAAAATTATAAGCGAAAAGGTAACTAACGTACAAACTTACCCGCGCATGTTCAAATAGATTTGTTGTTAGAATAATACATCGACAATCGTGATGCCAAATCATCCGCCAGAAATCTCCTATTGTTTTAATATTCGGTCCTGTATAGATTTTTTGTCCAAAAATACAAATACAAATACAAATATTAATTTGCTTTAATTTGATTCATTCCTTTTATAATTCATGTAAAATTAAAGCTTCTTAAGCATTTGAAATAATTTTACTTTGTCAAATACACAACTTACTGTTTTCTCATTCATTTAGAGAACACTTTGGAATAAATAAATATTATTTATGTATAAAATAGAATAAATACAAAACGTAGATATGTCTATGTATTTTAACCGTGGTATGTTATTAATACAAATTAAAATAATATTTTAAAATCTTATAAAAGTGGAATATAATATCTGTTATATTATTCAGTAAAATAGTAAGAGCTATCAAAGGTTATCATGGAGGCGCTAATGAAATATATTTTGATACTGGTGACATATATAGTAAAAGCGAGTCATTAATTATAATTTGTAATTCCTTTTGTAATGCTGAAGACACGTATGCATTGTAATAAATCAATCTTTTATATAATTTACCTTTAAAGAAGTTGATACAAATATATCAATAGAATTAGTATACATATGTATATGTGATATATGTTAAAATACGTATCCATCAAAACAACCTGCCCTGACATAATTTGATACATTAATGAAATATTTTACAAAATAGAAATGTCGTAAATTATGTAACGAAGATACGTATTAACTGAATAAATGTTTCTTTAAAAGGGACAGACGCAAAAGCTAGTTTATTTACATTGTAATTGAATAAGAAACACAAATTTTAAATTGTTAAACTGCCTTACCCACACTTAAAATTGATAAGATATCTACATATAGTAATGTCTTACAAATACATAATTTGAAGTACAATATACCTATTATTTTGTCAATTTTTTGTTAGTTTGTAATACATTTGTTTTATACTAATATTGTATATTTTAAAACTACGTGTAGTATTTTTATTTAAGGAGAGGCAATATTAACACAATATTTTAAAATGGTATTGCATAAAACGAATAATGCATTTATATTTCAAAATATTATTAAATAAATAATTTAAATAATAAGAACACATTTAAGACTATGCCAGCAATAATAATTAACATGATTTAATTTTAAGAAATTAAGAAGAAAAACATAGAATAATAATGTAATTATTAAATGTAATAAATGTTATGAACAAAAAATAGTTTGAATAAAAAATAGTTTTTCTATTTTATTTTTAATAGCTTATGATTTAAAGTATTTTAGTTTGGTATCTAGATTTTACTTTTATTGTGCAGATAAATCAAACGTTAGTAAATGACATTCAAAAACTAATTTTTCTGCAGATCTAATATAAAATTCAAAATCAAAATAATTTTGACGGCTCTAGGATCTATTAAAAATGAAACCAGAAAGATAAATTTAGACATTGATAATTCTAAAAAATTGAATTCATCCAAAAACTATTATCTAAAATAATACTTTTCCTCTGAATTTAAAATATTTTGTATCTGCAGATCTGTAAAATAAAAAATAAAATAAATTATCTAACTTTTCAATGAATTTTGTTACTTTATATCGAAAAAAGTTGAAGCGAACTTGTTTTAAATAGACTAACTATTAGATAATGTCATATCGATTATTTAAGTTCTTAAAACTTATTTTTTCAAATTAAATTATAGGTTTAAATTAGTGTCTTATCTACATTTGAAAATTAACTATTTCGAGGTATAAATAATATGTACATATTTCCCATACTCGTATATATGAAAGACCCACATAGACCCACACACACCCACATAGACCTAGATATATGCCCATTACTGAGTCTAATAGAAAAGAATAGCATTCTTGTATAATTCACACATTAGAAATCAAGCAGCTTGTTTTGAATTGAAGTTGTACGTGTTAAACTAAACATGAATTATTCATTTAATATCTCCTTTTTTTTAACCTGCACTATTAAAAAGCAGCTGTCAATATTTCTGAAACAAGTTCCCGAATTATCTCTTGAAACAAGAAGCATTTAAGTATTGTATAAATAATTTTTTTAATTTAGTAAAAAAAGTTTATTATTTAACGCTGATTGAAATAAATAATTAATGTCATTAATTAATCATTGATATATATAAGCATAAAATCAATTTGATAAAAAAATGTAAAATATATATTTATTTAAATAGGTCTTTTAGTAAAAGTACTACTTAATAGAAATGTAAAAAGATATACATAAAATTGTTACATTATATAAAAATATTATATGATCATATATTTTTTCGATTACACAAAAAGAGATAAAAAATATAATGCACATATAAAACATATATAATTCTAATATATAAAAATTATTCATTTTCTATGGGAAAGGTAAATTTGACGGATATATCGTTTGATATATATTTAATGTATTGTACAGCTATTCAGGATTCACAGCTATTATTATAATCGAGGTTACCATGGGAAAGTTTTGTCATCTTATAAGTAGGTATATTTCTACGTCTTGTCTCAATTGCCTTTTTGTGATCTAAACTTTTATCTGCGTGATATTTTTTATTGTTTCATGATACTTTTCCGAACAACTTTTAGCTCCTTACTTTTATAAAATTATGATTTACTAATTACTGGAAATTGAAAGCATCATTTTCCTTAAATATTATTCGTACCATAGTCATAACAATACTCATTTATAATTGTTTTTTATCGTGTTTATATTAAATTATTATTTTATTTTTAATCATTTACATTCTTAAAAAGGTTATTGTTGATGTTGTTTGAGCTTCTTTATTTTTAACATTAAACTGAATTATTGTAACTCTATGGTGCCTTCTACATGCTATTCAGTTAACAATATTATACTATTAATTTCTAATAATTTACTTAGATAGTATTCATTATATCATCAAGTGCCACTTTCGTAACGAAGGCTGGCCACTATGAGCACCAGCTCCTTCTGTCTTTTGCATATCTTTCGGTTGTACCGAACGAAGTTGTCTGACTCTATTCTGTCATCGTTCCACATACTTCTTGGTCTTTCTCTTGGTCTAGTACCTCAATCATAACTTTCAGTATAGTGCTAGCAAGCTTGCCTCCACTGCCATATAATACATGCTCTGCAAATTGCATCTTCCTTCACATTTAAGATCATTTGACAATTTCTTTTCTGCTTCTACTTTTTCTAAAATTTCATTACTAGATATTCTATTTCTCCAGCTAAAGTTTAGGATTATTCTAAGACACCACTTCTCAAATGGTTGCAGTTTCTTTTTGATTAATTTCGTAAAATGCCAAGCCTCACTACAGCGAAGACATACCATCTTAGAAGTCTATACTGAGATCTATTTACATAAATTCCTTGAATTCTCCAAATTCATCTTTGCTTTTCCAAATTCTTTTTTCCCTTCTTCATTAATCTTCCCATCTTAGATAATCGTGCTTCCGAGATATTGATAATGATATTCATGAACTTGTTCTAGATTTTTGCTTTCTGCTTTTAACAAGAATCTTGTCGACATAAATGTATTAATACACATAGCCTTGTACTTTTTTTATATTAAGTTCCATATCATATTCCTTGCAAGCTTTGTACGATGTATATAATAGCACGTAGTGACTTAGGGTTATCAGCGATTAGAGCTGTATCATCAGCATAGCGAATACTATGTATGTTGACTTCGTTCACTAACACATCCCTGCAGCCTGTTCTCCAGATCTATTGAAAAGTTAAACTTAATTAGATTTTAATTATGGATTCAAATTATTGGAAGCTATAATTTGCTTTCATTCAGATAAATAGTTAAAAATACATATTAATACATGGATCATTTTGTTTTTGTTTATATGCACGGAGATTTTGTAATATATAAACCATTTTATATATAGAAAAGTATGTTATTGTATTTTAAAGTACGTATAAAATATCGGTTTGCAATTAAATACATGTTCTAACTAATTACTTTATTGACTGTGATATGATACTTTTTTCGAACAGTTATATTTAACTATTTCTACTATAACTAAAGAAATTGGAAGTAATATGCAACTATGCATTTTAATTACATATCATAATTTATAAAATAATTTAAATGGACACGCAATAAATATGATATTCTCTAACATAATACCACAAATCTACTCCAGTATATATAAATTTTGGTATTTGTTCGGAGTTATATATCAACATGTTTTATTTAAACTGCTTTGACATATTTTATTAATAAAGCCATTAATTGTGAAGGCTAATCACCTACCCTGGGCGGCGATATATTGATGCTGTTTCCGAAATCCCTGAAATATGAAATCAAACAATTTAAAATATAATACATAAATTAAATGAATTACATGTACATGTATGTGTATGTTTACATGTATGTACATATTTTTGTATACATAATATGTATACATACGAATAATTCACAAATGATTTAAGTCAAATGTAATATATAATCATGTAAAGACGCATAAATACAAAAAATTAACTAATAGCTTCAGTGTTTGAATAAGTGTAAGCAATGTTAATTTGTGCTTAATAGAAATATATAGAGTTTCCAATAAAACAAACAAAAACTTTCTGTACATAATTCTTATAACAATAATAATACTAATAATTAGCCAAAAAATTTAAAAATTGTGTAAACTCTTTTAAAAAATACTGTCTAACTTGAGCTACTATTTTTTGAAAATTACTATACAATTAGTTCTACCATGATTTTATGTTTACACTATAAAAATAAAATGTAAAAGATAAGTAACCTGTTTCCCATAATAGACAACACAATGAATTATATAAAGTTATATGTTATCTTCTGAATATCTTGACAAAATTGTGCAATATTTAAGAAAAACATTGTTATCTCAAATCAGATACTATTCTTTAAAAGAGCTAACACGTTTGACGCTTATTTTAGTTTTTAATGACATGAGCTAACACACTTAATGCCCTTTTCTTACTAATAATAATTAATACTTTGAAGAATTGTTAACTACATATAATGTTACAGTACAATGGATAGTGCTGAATACATTAAATTAAATTTGAATTATATTTTAAATGAAAAAGAACTATATATACTTTTATTGAACAACAGTTATTAATAACTAGATTTTTTATCCTTGGTATTAAAATTTATCTTGAATGCTAGGGTTCAAAATTATTACAAATTCTTCTATATGTAATACGCAGTTCAATGATCTGAGGGTTATGCCGTTACATTATTCCATAATATTCATGAGAGACTGTATATTTAACTGAAGTAGGTACTCCACATAAAGCAAAATGATTCTGGTATATTAGTATACACAGCATAATTTAGATCTTTATTCTATAGTCAAGTATTTGAAGTCACAATGACACTGTGTGTTAGCTAACAAATACTTTTTAAATTTCTACAAATAGTTAATCGCTCTAACTGTTTAAAGACTATTTCCTACTTGTATAATACAGGTCAATTTATTTCATCTTAAAATCATTCGATTTAACCAATAATTCTGAGAAATATGTCGTGCTGCATTAGAACCACACAGAATATAGTCAAGCATGTCATTATATAATATATTCTTGTCTTCTGACAATTTAATTTACACAAGGGAATAAAAACTAAATCGTATGGTTAACTGATATGCCTGCCTATCGTGCGACGTTATTTCACGACCGATTGAACTGGTCTCTTTCGAAGTAGCCTGCATTTTACCCTCCTTTTTAAATTAAATTATTTTTTCTATATTTACATCCTTTGATTTGCGCTTCACCTACATATGTATGTGTAGATATGTATATATGCATTAGGTTGACACGGTGTTTTTAAATCTGTCGTATTATATACGATGCCTTTTTTCTTTATTGAGTACACTTCATCGAATTTATATTTTTTTTGTATATATAATTTGTCTCATAAATATTGAATCTAAAAAAGTACATCACTTTTATTAATTGAAGGAAAAACCAACAAAGAAAATAGTAATTATTTTATTTTGCGACGTTTCGGTTAGTCACTGCTAACCATTATCAATCAAAAGACAGGGAGAATGATATGTAAATATTATATATCAATGTAATTTGCAATATTATTCTTTTACTATTATATTTTATATCATTATGTAACACTCGTAAAGCTAATTGTAATCGATTTATATTTATTGTCCTGTACACATTGTCTCCCTGACTTTTGATTAATAATGGTAACTAGTGACCAACCGAAATGTCTCACAATTAATTATTATTTTCACTGTGGTTTTTTTACATTTTTTTATAAATTTATTAATGTATATATATAAATTCTATTCTAAATAACTTTTTATATTTTTACTAATCATCATGTTTTTAAATAAATCTGATTTCATATTTTATATCTATAATTTATAATTTTCCTTTATACATACAAACGTTTTTTTCTGTATTATGCTTTAAATCTACATAAAAACAATTCGTCGGCTATTTCTTCTGTGGTCCTATGGAGTTAAGAACTAATACTAGGAGTTCATAATAAACAACTAAGAATCTACACCATGCATGTGCTTATTTATGTACTATATATGATATAATTGTTGAGAGAATCAAACTAAATCGTTTGACGGTTTTCTATTTGAACACTCACGGTTATCCAGCTGGCATTGACGTAGTCTGAATTTGGTTTGTTTGTTAAAGCATCGAGCTTAACAAGATTGTGTTCATCTGAAATAAGCGAAGTTAAGAGAGAGTGAAGGTGTAGAGGACACCAGCAACTGTGTCCAAAGATTACAACAAGGATCATATTGTAAAAATAATAACTCAAATGCATTATTATTTTCGCTCTCAGATAACACCCTCAGTAACATGTTTTAGTTTAAACAGCTATACTTGTTTTGGTTTTTTTCAATATTGCAAACATATATTTCAAGAAATGTTTATTTTATTTGCAGATATATCTACAATAGTGACTAAGAGATACATGAAGCTCTGTCGTCGTTTACTTTATCATTTATATAATATAGTTTGGTTTTACTTTGAAAATATGAAACAGTTTGATTCCTATTTTACAGCGATCATTTTATCACTAACTGTTTTATTTTTCGTTTGGTTAAACATTTAAATACTGCTATGTTAATACTTTATATAGAACGAAATCAAATTGTAGTAAATTACTTGGGTAATATACGAGTAATATCGAGTATTATATATTTTATATATATTTATTAGTGTTTATTATAATTAATTATTTGAATTATTTGAATTGTATATTTACAGAAAGTATAAGGAATAAATTATGCACTTAAAATACCAAGTAAAATTTTTGCCGTTAAGACAGACTAAGAAAACTAGATTGATTTCTTTCATCACATTCTTTTACATTAATTAATTCTTCCATCGGTTTCTGAGAATATATTATCGTATACTACGTCTACATATACCTATGTATATACTTACCTTTATGTACTATATACGACAAGGTGACCTATTTAGAGTTTTTAAATTATATATGTAAATTATTTGCGTACACACTAGTCAAGCAAAGCCACATGATAGCGCGACACAATAATTATTATTTTGTGCGTGATTATGATTGTGATTGTGATTGTAAGGGACAAAAAAAAACTTTTGTGCATCAAATGCTTGGAAATACACCTTACAATTGCTTAAAGGATTATAGTAAAGCTTATAATACAACATCATAATTCTCTCGAAGCTAAATGAAAAACAAAGAGATTCCCGAAAGTGACTCACTTAAATAAATATTTTATAACTTCTCATTAAACATAAACATTTGACACGACAACGCATCATTTAAATCATATTCTGGAGATGATTGACGTTATAATAGGCATGAAATATGTATTACATGTACAGGGTGTTTCACTTGATCCCGCCGCATTTTGTATTCTATGATGAACATAAATTAATTAAAAATCTGTTCCTCTGATGAACATTTAGTTAAGTAAAAATCTTTGTATGAATTATCTATGGTTATTTTACTTCCTCTTTCGACCTGTGAAGAGTTTGAAACGATTTATTATTTTTAAAGCCGTTAGTATTAAATTCCACAGAGTTTAAAAACAAACATATTTCGATGAGGCTTAAATGAGGCCTACAATTTTTTTCGACTCAACCACCAACATTCAGCCGATTTCAATGAAATTTTTAGGACACAAACTAGACCCAATTATAAGACAACGTCTTTAGACACTTTGCTCAATTTGGATAACTTTCCTCTGCTTTCAAAAGTTACAGCCATTTCCCTATTTTAGGGGAACACTGGAATCTGAAAAAGGAATCAATTAGGGTTTCAATTTGTCGGCACTATGAATAACTCAGAGACTTGAAACCAACGCCAATGCCTCAACAAAAGAAGGAAGCAACTTTCTTAATTTCGAAAAAGTCGATTTCTTTACCTTGGTGATATCGATAATTTAAACCCTATTTTTAGAACCTCTGTAAAATCAGTGAACTCGATCAATTTTACTCATCTTTGGATATAATTAGCGGTGGGATTAAGTGTAACACCATGTATATGATAAAAATCTATATACTTAAATATTAGTTGTTTAATTTCATAGACAAATAATTATTAAAAAATAAATTCAAATAATAAAATTGTATATATTTTTAATACGATTATAAATATAAAATTTATAATTACACATGAACAAACTGTATTAGTCATAAAATTAATTTTAGACAAAAAAGATCAACTTCAGAATTTATATTTTACTAAAAAGGGTCTTGCTAATATTTAGTTATTTTCGAATTTACTAACAAATAATTTACTTTATTATTTTGATAAATAATATCTACGAGTATAGTAGTAACTGATTAAATTCCAGCTGCTTTTTTTAATTTAAATTATTGTTTTACTGCTATGGCTTAATTAGCTAGATAAAGAGAATTTTTCTATTTAATAATTTATTAAACCCGTACTTTATAAAAGAGAAGTTTAGCTTTTAACAGTATAAACATTAGTTTTGTCTTTAGTACGAGTTCTGATTATTTAGTAATTGTATTTTTCATGCAAATAATGGCACTCCTGCAAATTAACCAATAACGATACAAGTTTTTTTTATATTATAAATAAATATATTAAATGATTATAGGGGGTTAAAGAATGTTAACTGTCATACTTTTTTAGAAATTTTGTTGGCTAATCTGAAATAGTGAGAAGAATAAACACGGAAAATCTCTCGTAAAGTAATTGTATAACACAAAAATTGTTTAATCATCACTATTATCTGAAATAGTTTGATTATCATGTTGTTATTATTGAAGAATATTTACCTAGCATAGAAGTCGGGTGTTTATGAAATATAAATTTAGAATTAGCAAATCAACTAAACTGTATCAAATACATATATATATATATATTACATACATGGGAGGACAATATCTGAGGCATTCTTTTTCTTATTTTCTGGAAGTGTGGCAAATTCGTGAAATTTTGGAATCTCTTGACGTCGATTTATTGCCTGAATATGAAAAGATAAAACAGTTAATACAAAAATCTAATTATATAAATTCAATGAGCTTCAAACACACACAAATTTAAAATTATTTCAATTTTTTTCAATTAGGATTGATTACCTTTGCAGGAATTATTGCCTTAGCGACATATGTATATATAAGTATTTAATTACAGCAGCTTGACAATAAAAATGAATTATTCAATTCATTTTTTTTTAAGAAAAACAATTGTTCTCTAAAATATACACACACTGGAGTAAGTTGTAAATAGGGAAAAACACTGGAATACCATTAAAAAGTTCTTAATTTAAGTTCTTTTCATAAATTAAGAACTTTGGAGTTCAAAATTATAGTATTAAAGTATACGCTAAAAAAAGCGTTTATTGTAATGTCAAATTTTTTCTTTTTTTCTTGAGAATGGTAAGTTTGAACTATTAATTTTATGTTCTGGTATTTTAAAAGTACGATTGTTATAATTTAAGACACCAAAATTAATTGAATAGTTTATAATAATATAAATTGTTTATTGTGTTAATTTTTAATATAGCGTTATTTTATTTTTTGTACTATTTAGTATTTGTTTGTTTGCTTTAATACCGATTGAAGTTGTTTGTGCAGAAAATTTGAACTTTCATTTCTAAAATTAAAGTAAAGCCTTAGTAAAAAAAAGATTTATTATTACAATTTAAAAGAATTGATAATATGATTTGTACATAATCTTATAGATAAAAAAGACATAAAATATAATTTTTTTTGAGAAATCGAACATAAGATAAGACATAAGAACACAATTTACCCAAAGAGAAATCATAGATTACTATTAGTAATATACTAGAAGTAAGTATTATTACTATTACTATGCTAGTATTATTTAGTAAAAATTACCCGTGCTGGGTATTCATGAATATAATATTGCAATGACATTTAAATTTAAATTTTGCAATTTGCCATATTTCGTCAAATTTTGTCATATGGAATAATATAATTAACTGATTGATTATAAGTTGAGTTCAATATAAACAATAAGTAGTCTTAAATTAAATGTGTCTATAACATGTACATATATATAACAAGATGTTTATACAACAAAATGTCATCGATCACAATACTTCTTCGTCACAATATAATTTACATGTTAGAAAACGTTAAATGCTCTTTTGATCTATACTAAAAATAGTGCTCAATTTCAGACATTTACTTGCTACAAATATGTCATAATAATAATGGAGTTTATTCCTATAACTATAATTTACCCGATAAAATATTAATTCAATTGTCTTTTTTAATTGGGAGAAATTGCATAACGCCCCATGTCTATTTTTGTGTTATTTAAAACGTATGAGTAAAAATATTTACAAATAAAAAAATTAAAAATAAATTTTAACATATGCTGTACCTAGTTTAACATTTATAACCTACACGATATAGAAATATAGCTATATTTATATAAACATATGCAAAGAATCAAGCAATAAATAATCAATTACTTACTGCATCTCGATTTCAGTTAGTAAATGATTTATTTTATTATATATTTAATCCATTTAGGAGATTTAATGATTATTTACAATTTGAATAATGTTTCATAAAAGAAAAATGAGCAAATTTATAATTAATGGTATTGAAAATAGAATGCAAAATTAAATGGAAATGCATGCTTAAAGTATAAAATATTTATAAATATACACTATTTTAGCATCAGACTTAAAAAGTTTGGCTTTTTTATAATAGTCTATAATTGGTTAAAAATACAATTATAATATTTTTGATATTCAGAATGTATAAAACATAGTACCTAATCATTATAAGGATTAAAATAAATATTATATATTTTTTACAATCTTTTCTAGAGTTTAATTTCTAAATTTCAATTAAGAAAACAGTAAAATAGCAATTTGCATGTTAGGATTATACAAAACCGTTAGTTTAAAACTAATTAAATATATATATATATATTAATAGTTGCTAATAACGATACATCTCTAAATATAGTACAAATATATTATAAATTATGTTCCTTATAAAATAAAATGAATTAATCAAAGGTGATTATCATAAAACAAGTATTTCACCTTTTTACTAATATTTCTACGTTACAAACATAAGTTTCTGCTTTGTCAAGAATCCGTGTATAATTCAGAAAATAATATTCCCGTAGGTCAGGGCTAGCTTTGTAATTGATACCGCTGCATTATTCAGTGCTCCATATCACTCTTCATCCCTTGATGCAAAAAAATACACACAAATCTTCCTTTTCCGTTTTGTGCAGGGCTCTACTAATAGGATCTTTTTCCCGGAAAGTCACAATGTTTATTCGTAGTGTGTACAGTAATGTATGTTTCAGAAGGCGGAGTCGGTTAACTCGAACGAATACGTCGTATACTCTCGCATAATTGATGATGAAATGTTGTGCTACATTTATACTCTATATATTATTCCACTACATACGCATACTATTCAGTCAGGTCAGAAAATCAACCATCTTTTATTTAGAAAATGATAATTTTAATTTTAAAAACATCTCTCGCTTGAAAAATAGGTACCGGTGAAACTTAAGCCGAAATAAGTGCTAGTAGGACTTTTACTGTTCAATATTTGCATGTTCTTATATTGCAGTTAAACAATGCACACTAAAAAGTTATAAAAATAACTTCATATATGAAAAAACACAACGCCAGAGTTGCACAAATTTAAAGAAATATTTGGATTAGTCACCGTGTCACTGTGGCTTTACACGTATAAAATGACCTTGTTTTGTTGCTTTGAACTATCACAAAGTGACGATAGATTTGCGTAAATCAAGGGTTATGTTATTATTTTTAGGTGCCAGTGACTTTTCACAACCTTATCTAAATAAACCATGCAATACAAATAGACAGAACATAAATTTTAATCAACACACACATGGAATAACAATGCAATATAAAAATATAAAACTTTATAAAATACACAAAATAAAATGTTAATAGATATAAATTAATATACATTAATGGCAACAATGCCAAAACGGCATTTTTCAAATGACAAATGCAATAACAATAATGTCAACAATGGAAAGAAGTTTTTTACTTCATATATTAAAAGAATTTAAATATGCATCAAATTTGTTAGCTCTTATTTAAAAAAAATACTGTCTGACATGACAGTCTGTCAAACTATTGTTTAAATGTAATTATAATTTAGTTCTACCCTGATGGTACGTTTATGTTATATAGAAAATAATTAACAGATAGGTAAATTGATAGGTATACCTACAATAGACAACACATTGAATTAATTAGAGTCCTATATTACTTTATGAATATCTTGAAAAAAATAAAAAAAACATATTTATCTTAAGGCTGATACTATTTTCTAAAATAAACTAACACATTTGACGTTTACAATGAGCCAACACACTTTTTAAAATTTATCACTAATAATAAAGTCCATCTTTTTGTTGAATACTTTATCATGTTACTTTATCAATCCCACTATAATTAGCTCGGATATAACGAAGAAATATTTTAATCCCATCAAAATACCTATATGTTACAATAATAAAAATCTTAAATGTATATAGAAAAAATGTATAGAACGTGAAAACGAATATACATATAACGAGCATATTTTGTGATACCAAGAATAAATTTACCATGTTTATAACAAGCTAGAAATTAAAATAATATTTTAAATTTAATCATGGAATTAACTAATAGCACCTGGATATGACAATTCTTGTCTGTACAGGTTAAGGCCACACTATTCAATAGTAATATTAAATCAATATTAAGGTGTAATATATCTAATCAATATAAGGTGTACCTTATTATTTAGAAGTCTATAAGAAAAGAAAATGCTAGAGTTTTGATTGGTTCGAATACTTCCACTTAACAGTGCAGCATAATTTGGTATCAGCGAGATTTCTCAAATCAAAAATCTACTACCTGATCGAAATGTATATATATTATATTAATACTTTAATCGTAAACTTTTCCGGAGATTTTAATATTTTGTTAGTTGCCAAAATACTAAAAATAGTTATAAAGCAGCAGTTGTTGATTAAAACTGAAGATCCTAGCAATGCTTGTCAGATAAAATTCTGATTTTCTCATTTAATTTCTATTTCTATTTCTATTTCTATTACAAATTTGATAAAAATCTATAACAGCTTAGAGCTAGCTATTATTAGGTCTGAAGAATAGGAGGAATAGAAATAAAATAATAATAATCTGAAAGATGGTAAATAATCGATTTTTGAATTTTAATATGTATTTAGGGTTGGCAGTAGGTACTAGCTCTGATCATAAAAATGACATCTAAATTAAGCACTACACGGTAAGCGTTTATTTATTTTAAAATATTGAATTACCTTTAAATGGTAGCTGTTACAAAAATACCTAATCTGATGATATCCTATATAATACCTACTGTACATAGGTTGCCCGCATGATCTAATAACCTATACTGCCGTAGGTTAAGATAGATGTGATACATGAAATAAATATTACGACATATTTCGCAAAATGCTATATTATAATATAATTAGAAATATTTTGATTTAATAATTTATAAGAAATATTTCCATCATTGGTATATCTCCAAACTTAATTAATTCATATATTCATCTAATCTCACGTTCCATCATTACTTTTTGTACTTTATAATATATACCTACCCAAATATTTAACACTGGATAAATACGATCACATTACACACCGCAAATTAAATCAAATATCAATCTAATAATTATAATGAATAAAATTCCTATATATATACCTATATAGGTATACATAGTTAAAATAGCTACAATTTAGTAAAGGGAACCAAAATAAATTGATATATTTACCAAAAATCTTATACTTTTCAGTTTGATGATACTTAAAATAGACATGAAATATCTGATGTGGAAGCATATTTATAGAATCACAAATACAATAATTATTAATATAAAATAATAATCATAAAAATTGACATAATTATTGAATCACCGCCTTACATTATCGAAAGATAGTAATGTTGATAAACAAGATTCTTCAACACGTAAACCGTGTCATACTTTAATCTTTGTTTCAAGTCTAAATGTAGGATAGTATACTGATTGAAGATAACACAGAGTACGTCGGTACTGTTGAGGAGTATACAACTTTCTTTGGAACCGATTGAGGTTGAATTTTTCTGTTTCTGTCTGAATTTTCATTTTGTTTGAACAAAATCCATGAAAACTTTTTTGTCCAGCATTGGTCGAAAATAAATGCATTTTTTTATCGTTTTTGTCTGGAATTACAGATAAAATCGAATTATTTTGTCTAAAAATATAATGCAAACGTATACTTAATGTTGTTTGTCTGGTAATTTCTGGAAATACGGTAAGCATTTCTAAGCTCAATAAAGTTTTAATTCAATTTCAGTTGAATGTGCGTTAATTGAATCCCGCAATTTTTGTAGCTGTTATGTTTATTTTATATTATATTAATTACAAATTACCCTTTAGTATACAGAACTATGGATTACTCCTCTGTATTTTAACTAAACTTATTTTTTCATGTTTGTGATAAGATTCAATTTAGAATTTAATACACATGTGTATTACCTGAATAGTTAACCTTAAAAATCGTGATAAAAATGTTCGGCAAAATTACATTTGTAATTTAAATCTATCACGAAAAATAATGGATATAAAATTATATTCTACTTAAAATATAGACTTCAATTTGATCGCAATTAGCGAAGTAAAATGCTTTATTTTTATGCAGCTAGATTATTATATATAGCGTTAATATATTCCAGTCAGACGCTTGTGTGTTCAACACTTTACATAATCAGTTAAGTTATACTCAAATCAGGATAATAAAACGAAAATCCTACTTATGCTATTGATTATATCATAATTACTTATTCTGCTACGTGATTCTAATATTTAAATGAATATTATCTCTAGGTTATAGTTTAATATATTTGCAGTAATTTAAAGCTTTCATGCGTCAATTATATATATAGGATCATACCATAAATTTAGATTTAATGAAATTACTGACATTCAGTATCTATCAAACCTTTTCGTCACCAAGAAGCTTAAAGCAACTATTATAAATACTACTTTGATTTTATTTCATGCATGTAAGAATGTATAAATTATTATGTATATGTATTTTCGCTTTGTTACTCATAATTTTCTGTAATAATTTTTTTCCAAACAAAATTAATTATATTGATTGTGAATTCTTATGGCAGAACAAGGTTTAAAAGTTGTAAAATAATCAATTAATTGCCATTGATTAATATACCAGTTGTAATGATTAATGCACGTATGATTTAGCTAGTTCTTACACGATAAAAATTCTAACTAATTTACAATAAAATTACTAATACCTACAGTTATTTATTCTTGTACGTAGGTATTAAAAATTATAGACTAAACGAATTTTAAACAAAAATTTTCCCCTCTATAATTATTATGTTGTAGTCTTTACTACTAAGCACTAGTGGTACGTACTAGATACCCAAAAGAATTTTATATTATATGTTTAATAGTTATTATCTATGAAAATGAATGAGCAGTAAACTAGTTTAAGACATAAATAAACAGTTTTCCTGACAACTCAACTATGTATATAATTTTCTTGAAGGTTGATGATGAACATTAAAAATGTCTATAAAGAAAATATTTCGCAATATTTTATTGTAATTTATTATATTCAAATTTATTGGTACCAAACTTTTTTATTGTGATAAACTTTTAAAATTTAAACTAGGCGCTAAAATATATAGGTAAACTAGAATTTGTGCTCTTTACGCATATGTACTCTTTTTTAGTAGACAGCAATATAAAAAAATTGTTTATTAAATTATGTAGCATACCTAATCAATTGATTGGTGTGCATTTAAAAATAAACTTATTTCAAACTTAGTACTTTTAAAGGAAATAAAATGTTTCCATTAAAAAGAACTCAGTTTCACTTAAATATTATATTGCAGAGAAAAGTTTAATTGCGTATTGTCAGCTTTCTCAAGCTATATATTCTATGTTAGTTATTTTTAAAAGCTAAAAAGTTATAAACACGAGTACTTTATTCTTGCAAAATAGTGACTATACGAGGGCATAAAGGTTCGAGAATATAGAATTATCAATGTTCATTAAATTTTTGACATGAAGTAAAAGATTAAATATATTATCCTGCATCTCATAAGAATATTAGTCTACGATAAAAATAGAACAAACAAATATTTTCATACATACAAAATATGCCTCAAGTATCTAGATACCTCACTAGATTTTACATAAAAACAGCCAGAACAGTTATTTTCATCTAGTCTTGTATATACAATCGATTTGTTAGTTATGAAACATAATAAATTACGGTTATCTAAATCTTCTACAAAACCGTGTATGCAGTAATTATTTTTTAATTAATTGTTTACATTTTATGAATTTTTAACTATAAATGCTACAGTACAGTTATGGAAAATATAAAGTTTCTGGTTGTCCTGACTGTATTTAGAAAGTCAGTTAAAATTATTTAAGTAGATATTTATGTTCAGATTTAATTATTGCAAAATACACCTATATTTTATTTTTTAAATTACATTAAAGTAAAGAAACGGTTACATAAATCAATTATACATGGTATAGGATTAGAGATTAGAGATACATTATATAGATTAGTCATTTCTATTATATTAAAAACATACCGTATATAATAGATATTTAACAAAATGATGTGATACCCTTATAAAATATAAATAATGAATGATTTAGGTTCCTTGTATCAAATAAAAATTATCCACAGGCATTAATATAGTCTAATTATAATATATATAAGAATTTAAATATCAATATAAAATATTTTCAATGAAATAATAAAGATTAAATTTGATGGTTATATTCAATTTTAACTTTAATCTATAGGGGTTAATTATAATTAGTTTTATATGCATAATTATCTTTCGTGTGTTTTAATACATGAATAATGAAAAATGAAAAATAAAAACTATTCATGTTAAGTTTAACTAAATTATATATACACGAATTATATTATTTCATTAATAAGACATTTTTTACTTAATTCATTATACTTATTCCAACTCAACTTTAAAACAATGCCAATTTAATTTTAATTTCGATAATGACATTTAGCAAATTTCATATGGTTAATATATAATAATAAAGCCATTTAATCGACGTTTTTATTTAGAAAATATAATGAAAGCAAACCATTAGCAATATACTATATGTATACGTTAACTGAACACAATCAATTTTACGCCTGATATGCAGTTTTACTTTGGTTAACAAGTTTTTTTACATATAATATTGGTATATCAATAAAAAAACATAACCTAAAGTGAGACCAGGTTTTGGACACAGAAATATAATCAAACTATTTTGGAAATCACTATGGAAAAACAATGCAAACAAGATAAAATTATATAACAATTTGTGTTGCATATATTGTAACAATTTATTTAATTTTTGTAAACTGTACTACGTAAGTATGTAGATTAACATTATCCTATGGTCAGCATAACTTTTTCACACTGTACTTAAGAAACTTTCCTTAGACCCTCTTCTTTGATCTCCAATATTCAAATCAATGAAATATTTAAGAGCCATCAGTGATTGTATAGGTATTAAAACAACATTACATATATATCAGTGATATGAAAATTATTGTGGCCATCAAAGCTTTTTATTAAAATCTGTTGTAAAGCTGTTATAATGTTAATTGTAGTATTTACCGTGACGTGCGACTATAACAGTATAATTATTTATAAATGTTGCTACCTACTTATATGAATCTATAACATTTTGTGTGAAAAAAAACATTTTTGTAATAAATTAAGTATGTTAAAGAGAATGATTTATTAGTTGTTCAACACAGTCTCCGATTCCTTGTGTGTGTATAAAGTGGATAGTCTAAAGCTGGAATAGAGATGCTTTACATTCACATAAGTGCAAAATCTATAGATAAAAAGAGAAATGAATAGTCACATTATTTGCAAAAAAATCGATTCAATTTTAGTTTTTCCCGCAATGTAGAAATATATACACACCACAGATGAATGTGTGACATACAGATATAGAACGATAGCTCTAAACATAGAATTATGATGTATAAAATAGCAGCATGGACGATAGACAAATTCTTCCAAGTAAAAATATTCAGTACTTAAACATTTCAGGTAGGTATATCACTACAGAAGTTTAAGAAACTAATTTTTCAACAATATACGGAGTGTAAAATGCTTCTTAAAACTTGCTATAAAGGTTCTAACAAGGAAAAAACATTGATTCGAAATAAAGCGATATGAAGCGTATAATATATAAATTCTGAAGTACATATTCTTCAACTTTTCACTTAAAAATAGTCAATTTCTATTTCGCTAAAAAACTATATATCTAACTTGTAAATATTTGATCTATTTATACTGACTGTTTCAATTTTCCACAATCCATACATAACTCATTTTATCATCATGTGCATTATATGCGTAGTAATAATTTACATATTTTTGCATTTTATAGTAATCACAGTTTGAAATAATCATTAAAATAACAGCATATATATAAGCATAGTTGTAGATTTTCATATGCCTTATACATTCAATTTCTCAACTAAACTATCTACAAATATTATGAATAGAAATATATTTGAGAAAAGATATCAAGCACTTTCTACAATATATTTGTTTTGTTGTACTAAAATTCCTGTATTTTATCTAATGCTCCACAGAGCGAATCACCGAGTTAAAAATATATTCTATGTAAATATAAATAATTCCAAACTACATAAAACTGTATAAAACGTTATAACAATAATAATTAAGAGTAAAATGTATAATGAAACATGCATAAAAATGAATTTAAAAAAGTTTAAACAAGTTGTATTATATATATACTTATAAAGAAATTTAGATCTACTATTTAATATTCTTTTGATATTTGAAATATATATTTTTACTAAAAATTATTATCCACTTAATATAAAGAAGAATTTGTATTAAACTATATGTGATACATAATATATATATTCAATTTGTAAATTGATTTAATATGAAAATTTTTAAAAATATTTATTTTTAACATCAGAATCTTATATGTTTTCTGTAATAATTAAATTTAATTAATACAATGTTTAAAATATATTTATTTGTATATATTGTTGTTAAATTAATATAATACGAAAGCAACAATAGTTTTCATAATTTTAGACAAATTATTTAATATAAAATTATTTCACAAGTTTTGATAATATTAATTTCATATAATATGCTTTCTTTGAATCTCAATATATTAATTCTATCATTCAATGTAATAAATAGCGAATATATGTACAATTGATTGAACATACATAGATATATAATTGACTTCGGATAAAAATTTAAAAAGGATATATATTTTGGAAAGTTGTTATAAAAATACAAATAATTTTTATAGTTAAATATATAATGAATTAAATTTGTTCTGTTTTAAATTTAAAACAGTTTTGTAAATTAAGAAAAGTAATAAATAATATTCAAGGTATTATTTTTAAAATTATCATTTAATATTAATATTACTTATACTTAGGTATACATCATACATTAGAAGCGTTAGAAAGCGTTATATATAAATGTTTACAATTCGAAAAAAGTGTAAGACATTTTTGTAATTTGAATGATAGTAGTAAATAAGAATACTTTAAACAGATACACTATATAGTATTCAACTATACACTCAACTATACACTATATAGTATTCAACTATATACTGTAGTATTACGCGTGTGTCATTGTGTACATAAGTTCATGAACTGTGGTCAGTTATTGGATATTGATTCTTTCTCAG
>JAYRBW010062431.1:0-30293 GCA_036023295.1 Invenusta paracnida
TACATTTGAGCTTCTGTCAAGAATTATAAAAGTTTGGCTACTTACAAACTTTATAACATTCTGTATATATATGACAAACATTTAATAGTGAAATCTAATGCATTGAGACATTCTGCAATTGAAAAACAGCTCATGATTGAGTCCATTGTTAAGGACATTGATTCAAAGGTGAAACTATTATCTACGAGTAAATAGCTCGTTTTACATAACACATTCATAACATAGCATTTATCCAGACTACCTATTATGATTTTATAAAATCAAATAACCCCCTAGTTTATAGTTTATAAAAATTTATAAGTATGACTTTGTAATAATTAATGACCCATATTAATTCTCATTTAAATAATAATTAAGACTATTCATTTTCTCATTTCAACTCAATTTTATATATAAAACCCCTTGAATATCCCTTGAATACCCGTTGAATTTCAAATGGGTGAAAGCTGGGAGCCCTGTATGTTTTTTCATTGATTAATCTTTTTTCTTTATTTTAGAAAAACTAGTTAGTAACAATTTACAAATAAATATTTTTTATTTTCTAGAAAACGAGGATTGGGTCCAGTGCTTATTGTATGTCCAGCAACTGTTCTGGAACAATGGGTACAAGAATTTCACAAATGGTATCCACTGCTTCGAATTGCAATTCTTCATGCTTCTGGAAGTGGATATGCAAGACCGGTATGAGTTTCAGTTATACTTACTGATCGTTTGTATTTTGCCACTTGGTGTGTAGGCGATTAATTTTTTTGTGTAATATATTTTCATTAAAACTATATTTTTTGTGCGTTTTATCCTAGTAAATATAAAAGGGATATTTTATTTAGCAGCTTAATAAAGACAGACTAAACTCCTATATCGGTAGGAATTTGTTTCTGTAATATAATTTTGTTGATTGTTTTTCATGGAGACGCGAGTTTCTGAAAATTTATGTTTGAGGATAATTGATTCTGAAAATCAAAATAATCTAATTAGGAGAATCCATAAACGCTTTTAAGTTCACAAACATTTAACATTTTTTGAACAGTACATAGAATATATATTGTTGTAACCTAGTATAACATGATCATCTAAATACTCCTTTACAAAGCATATTTATTGTGTTTAATGATATATATTTATTTGAGTAGTTTTGGTCAACTATTATAATGAGACAAGTCTCGTGTACTACCGTTGTAAGTGACATTTTGATCTATCTCGATGTGATTTCGTTAAAGATGAATTATAATAATATCTTTATCTTTGAGAGGATCGGTAGACGTTTTAATCAAATGGATATCATTCTATTTATAGTCCATTATGTGTGAAAGATTAATTTTTGTTATTCCTATAAAAAATTCTTTAACACTAGACTAGAGATACCATCGTGTCAAATATGGCATCACTGTTTTAATCTAAGATTAATAATTGTTTATCGACTGACAAAATTATAGAATTTATTCAAAGTTTATTTATCCAATTAATAGATAATTTATTCTCAAAAATAATATTTTTCGAGGAACACAATTACATGTTAATTGTTTGTCATGCAACTAATTGGAGTGATTCTCCACTTACTGTATTTATGATGTATTGTGATACATTATGATCTATAATAGTATGATACAAGAAACATAATTAAGTCTGCTTTTCTATATTTATATTCTGTTATTCATATATTATTATAAATCATATGCACAATTTATAATATAATATATATAATCATAATTTATTTCTGTTTTTACTTGTGTCAAATTTGACACCACGGTAATTGAAGTATGTTTTATACATATTGTAAAATATAAGACATTCACCAACAATACAATTATATAATATAAAAATAGATCTAATTGAAATAATTGTCAGGAAGTATCATGACAGTGAAACCTTTTAATGTATGTTTCTTTTAGAAGCCAATATCAAATGGTGTTATATTTGACACCATCATGGCAATTCTAGTGTTAAAAAGAGTTAACATATTTTGAACATTGCAATTGTGTTTTAAAGGCTATTTACCAATTAAAAAAACCCTGAAAAAATAGAGTAAATTTTAGAGTAGATCCACTGAATTATTTTATTTCAGTTATATGAGTATAATCCAATTTTAACATCAGATAAACTTCGATTGAAAAGATGTAACTGTTTTATATTCCGAATATTAACTATATTTTTTATTATCTATTTATGCGAAAGGTATTTCAGTTATGAATTTGTTATTCATTCAAGCTAATGATCAAACAATTCGCCTAGAAGAAATCCCTTTTTTATTGAAGTACCATTTAATATGCAAATCATGTATTCCTCTGGTTGGTATAAGTGATCTTATACTCTTGCTAAGTCGCATTGTCTTAACCTAGCTTTGATGTCTTGCATTATGTTGTTTAGACCAATATAGGCCTTGAATATTGCTGTAAATAATATTTTTATTTTATCTTATTTTTAGTATTATATAGTATACATCATTTTATATAAAACTTTGATTTCTATGAAGGATATCTGATATAAAAAACCTGATTGAATGATACATCTATAACTTTTAAATTAAAATCGATTGATATTTTGCCGCATTTGTGTACTACTATTTGTGTATAATATCTTAACGAGTTTTTGATTTAAAAAATGTAATTTATAGGATAATTTAAAGTTTTGTGAAACACTTAAATCCTGATTTTTTTTGGAATAACTGTTTTAGAAGGGTCATATTGTGTCAATATTGCTAGAGCATCGTTTTTAGTATGTGATTTTATGTTCGGTTTTGTTTAATTTCAACATGTAGGATTATTTTCGAGAACAATTCCGATATTGTATTGTATGCATTTATTATTTCTAATATGTTACGAATATCCCTTCTATAAGTTTCATTATAAATGTATTCGTTCTTACAAAAATCCTGCAACTTGAAAATATTTTTCTTTTATACGCGTTTTATACATGTGCACACATTACAATCAACTTTACTAGACACCTAATATATAATCTCTTGAAACTTACTTAATTGTATACGTATAGATTGTAAAATTCGATTGTACGATTGTAAGGACTGAATTGTTGATACAATTACATAAATCAATTATATATTTTAAAGTATGTTTCTTTACTGTAACGATTGCCACCATAAGCATTATGTAGCAGTTATTTTTTAACATTACTTTACATGTAGTAATACATATAAATCAATATACTATATATATAATACATTTGTCGTTATATTGTTATTCTTACCTATATTATATACTTTACATTATATTTATTTGTGTATGCAACAAACTAACTTTATATTTGTGGAATATATTCACTAAATAGTTACTATTTTTATCCGTTTTATATTGATTTTAACGATAAGTAATATTTTGAAAACTATTAATTTTTCAGAATAATTACATGATATAATATGTGTATTAATTTACCAGTGTGTTGAGTTTTATGTAATCAGAAATGGTAGCGACATGTTTCGTGTATTACAATATTCACATATTAAGGTATAGTAAATTAATATTAAAGTATACAGGCATTATATATAGAGGTATAAAAATAGTAATTACAGTTATCATTACAGTTACTGCAGGGTAAGAAAAATAAATTGCCATAATTGGCTAAGGTTACATTGAGATGAGTTACATTGATTAATATTTATGTATAGAGTCCCTTTAATAGATAACTATAAGTAAAATTACATGATCGCTATTCTATATATTTTTGTAGTAATTAAATGTATTCTATTAGTAATGCATATATATTCTATAAATATGTATTATTATTAAATATCTATTTTTGTTTTATTTTATTTTATTTTATATTAAGAATGTTTAAATGTATGAGTACGTTTAAATATAATTTTTTATTTATAATATTGTTTCTTTTATTGTTAAAATTACACCATAGAAAATGATTCAATATTGTTTCAATTGATTAAAACTAAAGAGGCGTATCTACTGTCCCTATATGGTATATCTACTTATAAGATGATAATAATTAATAAATATGAAATAAATATACACAGATTTATACATGAGACCGTTCAGAATAGGCAGAAAATTAGCATTTTTAACTTGTTCCTTTCAGGTACCTATCTATCAAGCTTTTTATTTTTTACTATTATTTTTACTTTCTTTAGAGTCATCTCGTGCACAGCATAGTTCACCACCCTGGTGTCCTGGTGACTACCTACTCCACTCTTGTAAATCACCGAGAGACCTTGCTGAAACATCAGGAGTGGTCCTATGTCATCCTGGATGAAGGTCACAAGATCAAGAATCCAGATGCGGAGGCTACTATTACTTGCAAACAGGTATCGTCTATAACTATTTATATACTCTTGCATACAGATATACATCATATAGTTTTCAAAATTCGTTATATAAAGCTTTTCTCTCATTTTAGTAGATAGTTATAGATTTCAATATTATTTTGTTGTATTAAATTTATCATGTTTTATCGCTTAACTTTTTGTAATTGGTGTTGTAAGTGAATCCAATTTTATTCTTTATCAGTTTAATAATACGATGGCTTAGGCTTAGTTTTTGTGATCTAGCCGGGCTTAGTTTTTAAACCTAATTATTGTTTCTTTGAATTTAATTGATAAAACTGAATTCATAAACATGAGTTATTTTACCGAGTCCGACATAAATAACTATCAAATATAAAACCCCAAATCTCTTAAATTTGGTGTGATTTATAAATTTATGTGTCAGGTTGACCCTGATCAGTCTTACATTGGTAAGACTAAACGCCACCTAGACAAAAGAACGAAAGAGCATAAAATTAAGAATGCCTTTGGTGACCATCTTCTTCACTGTAACTCCCGTTCTAATTCTTATAACTGTTATAGTTTCAAAATGTTAGCTAGCAGTTCCTCTGATTTTAATCTTTGTGTTTTAGAAGCTCTCAATATTAAATTGTCTTCCGTTTCTTTAAATAGTCATCTTGCCAACCAAGGTTCCTCCTTCTTTTCTTAAATATTTCTGGCCTAATAAGTTTATCTCTGTAATTCTCAGTTCTTGTTTTAATTTGTAATATTTACATTTTGTAAGCACTTTTAAATTTTCTGATGAAGAATATTTGTATATTTCCAAACGTTTGAACTTTTATATTAAATGATCCTACAACTGTTTGTTTTCTTTTTATATAAATAACTATTATTTTTAGTATATACGCATTAAATTTCAGAAATTATATAATTTATTTACGATAAAATTACTTATTTACTAATAAAATATAACATAATTATATAGTTAATAAAAAACATTTAGTAAATCTTGAAAATTAGTCAGTATCATTTATGTCAAGAGTATTTTTTGGAATATTTCGACTCGCGCCTTAATCATTCGGGAAAAAATAATGATTTACAGTGTAATTGCTTGTTTTTATTTAAATAATTTACCGCGAAGGAAGCTTAATCTTTACGTAAAACTATAATTTATATGGTTTATATCACAGACATTTATTTGAAATTTTATTACTAATAAAACTGCCTTTTTAATTATTGTTTTATTCTAACAAAATATGTTCGTTATACACAATATGTTTAAATTAAACATTTTTGTTTTTTCTGGTAACGTTAGTGACATTTTTCTGTAATTATGTGCTATATTTAATAATGCATTAAATTATATTGTTAATTGACATTTTAATATCGTCCTATTAGTCTGTTCCTTGCGTTAAATTAGCATTTGTTCCCTTTCACTGGTTGGCGAATTCCTGGATCCTGTTTGTCTTGTTCTCATATTTCTTAAGCGATATTTATGGAATTTTTATGCATAATGAATTAATTCATTATACTAAGCGCGGTAGTTTTCTATATAATATTATAATTTGTTGTCTATTTACTATACACTGTCTGAAATATCATTTTTATGATTCATGGAAGCAACTATTTATAATTAGAATGTCAATTTCAGAGATTATATGGGTTCTGTTTTTGGACACTGGTGTATTATTTATAATATAAAATTTTAAATCAGAAATTAATTGCGCTATAAAGAAATTTGGTTATTAATATATTACTCTTATTTTTTCTTTAGTTAATTTAATTTAAAAAATATTCCTCGCGCTGCTTTGTTAAAAAATGTTTAAAACTTTTTAAATTTCTAAACATTTTAATCGCTGTACTGTTTGTTATTTTTATTGTTTTTTGGTTGTACGTTGGTAGCAGTTACAAAAAAAGTTCAGTGTCTAAAATAGTTTGTTTTTCGGAGAGCTATTATTATATCTTTATTATCAACTATTATATATAGATATTATTTCTCAAAAGGATATTTCAAAATATTTGATGTTAATAATTTTGAGGAAATTCTTTAATTATTGTAATTTTGTTATTAAAAATAAAATTTTAAATTGTTTTCCTAATTAGTTGCTCAAATTATCTTCGGCTCTACATCCGAGTAATTCCAAGATTACGCGAAACCCTTTTGAAATAATCTACAATTTCTACATAATACTTTTAGTCAGAAAATTTACTTACGACAACATTTATATACATGAAAATATTACTTATAACAATTTTTACACTTCAATTAATTATTTACTTTGGTCAACATTTACACAACATTTTATTACTGTATTCTGCAAAATATTTGTGATTTGTCATAAAACTAAAGGCTCTCTTAGTGAAAGTATTTTTTAAACTATTTGTATATACATAATATGCAAACAGGTTTGTCACAACTTGAAAATTAGGTTCCTCTTTGAAACCAAACTTCTTGTTTGTTTAACATTTTGTAAGTATTGATTAGTAATATTTTGTGAATGCCGTGATGGTCTGTCGTTAATATTTATAGTACATATTTACATTTGATACATTTTAAGGTATTAAGTAAATTCGATTCTGTTATATATTTCTATACCTATATAGCTTTAAATATTGATAATAACGGACATCACGTCTTTACATCTCCTGGTGGCGCCTATTTATTATTATATATTTGATCTAAATATTTATTAATTATGGATTAATATAGTAGACGCCACTACTGTAAATTATTACTTTCACAGAGTCTGTTTTCCCTTCTAAGCATGACTGATAACACCTGATATGGCCACATATACACATATACACACATACATACAAGATTAAAAACGTTTTATTCTACTTAAAAAAAATCCACGCACTCCTGACATTTATAGAGGTGTAGTTTTTAAAATTTGACGTGAAAGTTTTGATTTCATACCACCTGCATATCAGGACTTTACCCAGGTATACCAAGACTAGCTTTTATATGGATTACCTTTACCAAGACCAATTCTGTCAATAAGCTGAATACGTAACTCGGTATAAGTAATCAATTATTTATGATTATATTGATAGGTTTGTATGAATTTTAGTTAATAAATTTCGTAGAAATATGCCTGTATCGTTCAATCGTCATTCACGCTTGATATATCGAGGTACTTAATTATATAACATATTTTTGGCATGAAGAGGCTGGGTGTAGCAGCGAAACATGCTAGTTTATTACTACTCGTTACCAGTTTTTTCTGATGTCTATTGTAGTCTATGTATTTTTCATATTACTTTTTGAGATGTTACTACAATGCGAGGAATTTGTAAACTATTGTATAACATATTTTTAAACTAAAAATACTACATTAGTTGTTACTATGTTTTTAGAGTTAACTTCTTGTAATAAAATTAAAGTTTAACGAAATAGATCCTAAAATTTGCTCAGTCTAAATTATTTAACATGTTATATTTTATATCTATTGTAATTTATGACTCCATAATGGGGTATTATAATTAGAAATTTTTGTTATAACGATTTTTGCGCGTTGGCTTGTTTATTTACCAGTTTCTCATTTATCGCAACTATTGAACTTTTTATGTCTATATCATAAATATATAAGTTAAGCTATATTTTTCACTGACCGAGTTATGGAAATACATAGAATGCATTGTTCAAAAGTTGTTTTTACTTCAACTACTCTATGAATTTACCAATGTCATACACACGTTTCATGTGTAATAATTAATAGTTCTATAATATTATCGTAATTCTCTGGAATATATCTATTTTTATTAAGAAATCCGTTCCATTATATTTTGCTTGTTTTCACGGCTTGATTAAGTACTACAAAATAATCAATTGATAAGAATTTTATTATATAATTTTCTGAGTCACATGCGCACTTTCATGTAGATAGTACTAACATTTTTATTCTGATCATAAAATACCGTACAACATTGTCATATTTTAGTGTATCTCTTAATAAGGTCATATGAATCATTATCTGCCACAAAATGCTAAGAAGTTGTTATTGTTAAATTGTTACAATATACTTTAAAGAGAGTATGAACAATTTATACTAGTAACTGTTATATCGATCTGATTTACTCTATTCGTAATTTTAATGTACATATTTTTGTATTATAAATATATTTATGAAGCATAAATAACAAAATGTTTTTAATTTTCATATAAGTTGTTTCTGTCAGAAAATGACATATTTTTATATACGTAGATATTATATAGTATGATTTAGAGGAAATCATGCAAATAATAGGGCAATTTTAATTATACAAAAATGGCAGTCAATTTTATTACATTATTATCTGCCAGATTTCTTGTCAATGTGTGAATTTTGTTTGAATTATCACTATCCTGTCTTACCTATTGTCTCTACCTATGGCCCGATATATTGTATATAATTAGAATAACTGACACTATTTAATTAGTATTATAACCTAGAGTATGTTGAGTTTTAGATTCTGAATCCTCCTGTGTCTCCTTACCGCTAGCCGTGGTCCGTCACTCTCCACTGTCTCTTTTAGTTTCGAACACCACACCGCCTGATCCTTTCAGGCAGTCCAATTCAAAACAACCTGAAAGAGCTCTGGTCTCTCTTCGACTTCGTATATCCGGGCCGGCTGGGCACCCTTCCCGATTTCATGAGCCACTTTGCAGTCCCGATTGTCCAGGGGGGCTACTCCAATGCCTCCCCACTCCAGGTAGAAACCGCTTACCGATGCGCCTGTCTCCTGAGGGACGCCATAAACTCGCATCTCATTCGCCGACTTAAGGCCGATGTCAAGCTTAGTCTGCCAAATAAGAGAGAACAGGTGAGAGTGATGGACACAGATAAGTATAAATAAGTAGGTAACTGGAAGCGATAAGGCCTATATTGATTAATGCAGCAGTTTTATCACAAGAACTGCAAGTAAATTAGACTGAAGTAATGCAAATTATGTCTATGTACAATCACATTTTTTTTTATTGTTTTTTCAAATATTCCACTAAAATAACATATATCTCGATTGTATCTATAATTATATCATTCAAGAGATATTTTTTATTCTGTTACTAGGAAGTTGTAGGAGAAAATGACGAATTCTAGTTGTAATTCTTTATGAAATAAAGAAAATTTAGGAATATTTAGCTTGAATTACACACTTGTAAATAGAATTGTTGAACTTATATAACAAAGAACTAATTAAAATGTACCAACTGAATTAATTAAATTTTAGTATGAAATTAGAAATTAAGTAAAACGTTGATTAGCTGACAAAGACAACAACTATAATAATGATTTGTACGTAAAAATAATTAATATGGGTAAAAGGGAGACATGATATACAATATACTATTTTTTTATTACTTAATAGATAGTATACATGATTTTGTAAGTAATAGTTCGCGAAAATCACAATGCCTTCTATTTAGATATTATGCTAAACTGTTATTTTTATATATAAAATCATATATACTTTTGTTAGATAATAATACGTTTCCTATAATATTAATACGTTTTTTACAGTCTGAAAAAGACAAAAAACTTTGAGAATAAATAAATAAACGATAAGGCATTGAGTTAAAAACTTGAATGTCACTTAACTTTGCAAGGAACGGAATTGATAGAATGCCAGAAAATATTTCTAAATAGTACCTACTTCCTATTGCTGAAATGCTAAAGATTGTTCAGTTTAATATATACTTCTACGGGAAACAATGAAATTGGCGACCTAAGGAACGAAACGTTTAATATATAAGGGCGGCCTCTCTTAAAATAGTATCTCAAGCCTTTATTAAGTGCAGACTGGGTGAAGAAATATCAGATTTATCTTAAGATAATATAGCAAACAATGCACTCAAAAAATCGTCAACCAAAAACGACAGATGTAAGGTTGGAATGTCTGGAAACTGATATATATGAGTTTACTGGGTGTTTAAACGATTTAGTGATCCTTCGGGTTAGCTTACTTTATTCATTACTAACTAAGAATTAACTCCTTTTATTTGTTTATAAACCATGAGTTACAAAAACGTTTTGCTCCACATAGTTGACACACCAAGTTCAATCTATTTATATTACGTAATCTATATATTATTTATAATATAATGTTTTTGGGTGTTCGGTGCTGTTGTGCATGTTGCCAATGGCATAATATTACGCAATTTTTTATTAGATTGAATTCATTTTTGTTAGAGTAGACTTCCTTTAATTTGATTTACTTTACTTTGATATATTTTAAAATTAATACTATTGTTAGCAAAAATTTTCATTATCAGTTAAATATAATGCATTTGTCAATTACTATATTTTTGGCTTAATTGTTATTGATTTTGTATAAATACAGATATTGAAACAGTCATGTCTTCAAAACAGATCAAAATCAATGAAAATGCATTGGATGCAATCTGAGAGTTCGAGTTATAAATACTACTATTATTGGTACCATTAATACCCTTTTGTCTATGCAGCAAATAAAAAAAAAATACGTAGTTTTATTTATTATTCCATATTATTTGAGTCTATATATATTTTTCCATTTTTTCGAAATTAACCAAATACTTGTACTAAATTTTAAAACCTTAATAATTTATATAGCAGCATTAAAATGTTAAAGTAATTAAGTAATCGAACTTTGATCGTATTAATTTTGTTACTTTATTCTTTCAAAAATTGTACATATTATCTAGAATTATTATAGGTTAAAAAATCCGAATCGTTTTAAATTGCACACTATTGAAATCCACACATATCATTTTTTATTTAGTTTAAGTCTATTCGAAGATTAAGAATATCGTTATAACATTCTATGAAAGATAACAAAACCTATTCAATTGATTTATTTCAATAGTATTGTCGGAGTATTTCTTCCTTTATTCTCTTCCTACACTCTCTTTCAGGTACTGTTCTGCCGACTATCTGACTACCAGCGCACTGTCTACCAGGAATACCTCGATTCCAAGGAGTGTCGACTGATTCTCGAGGGCCGTTATCTGGTGCGTAGTGTTGGCTCTGTTGAAAATAATATTTACGCATTCCTTGAAATCCTACACCCAGAGAAATATTACCTCTCCACTCTTTATTCGTCTTTCTATCCGTGTATGTAGATATGGTAATATTCAAGTTAAGATTTTCTCTATCTATTTGTGCTCTTTTGATTTCATAATCTACTTAAGCGTTGCTAAAAAGACGACACTGGAGAGCTTTCTTTTACTAATTTTCGAAGATAAGTTAATTTACATACATCGTTAGCTTTTTGATTACATTCTTTGTATTCGTGTAACAGGACTTTGTTTCATAAATTTTTACTGGAGGTTTTTCTGAAAAAGTGTTTTTTATAATAATTTTATTAGAAAATTTCTTCCTTATTAATAAAAATAAAATAAATATAATAATTTTATACTTATTGCATATTAATATTTTTAAATTTTATTAATTGACTAATTTGATTAGATTCACTATTCTAATTAAAATAAGTTATTAATTATAATAGATTTAAAAAATAAAATATAGCGATGCGTGGTTTCAAAATAACGGTTTTCTGTGATTTTATGTTTTTTCAATTCTTTTAGTATATCTTTTATTTTTTACCATGGTTATACTATTTTCTTTGACTAAATTTATAATATAAATTGCATTACTGGGTTTGAATACTGATGATATTTTGTTTAAAACTGTATATATGTAAAATGTATATTATTTTGTACTAACCCCCCCTTTTTATTTCGTATTCTGCAACAAAAATACACGTTATATAGTGTAGGAAAGCCTTTCATTACTACTTATCCATAAAGGCGATGTAAAGCATTCAAAATAGGGAATGGCACTTTTGTCATTCTAATGTAATTCTTATCTGTCACACATTGTATAATATATTATGTAGAAACTAGTAATCTGTACCACGCAATTATTTGTAAATGACTTAGATATACATATTTGGCATCAATATTAATCAGGTTTATGTATTTACATGTATGTTTATTAGTGTAGATAATATACATAAAGTATGTAAAGGTGTCAGATGTTTTCGATTGCTTTATATTATAACCTTTATAAATTATTTAAACTACTGTAATATTACTCACAGTCACTTATTGAATGATACTTTTTACTTCGGGCTAATTAGTAAATTTTAAAGTTGATTTTGAAAATATATACTTTCAATTATTGAAATTATTATAACGTATTTGCGGGCATTCGTTATTAAATTTAAAGGTCTTTTTAAAATTTATTTATTGAATTTTTGATAAACATTTGTATTAAAATAAATTTATTTCTACTAAAGTATATGTCATTATTCCAATTAAATTATGGAGCCTGCCGCGATACTGTTGAATTTTATATTCATATCATGTTATTTTTGTTTTGTATTTATTATGTGATAAACAATTCATATAAATTTTTAAAAAGTAACTTTATTTAAATCAAACAGGAAGTAGAAAAAAACAGAATAAAATGTGAAAGATTACAAAAACGTAAACTTTTATTGTAAATTATATTTGCATAATTAATTATTTTATCTTACTTTATTTTGTACATTTTATATCCATACTTTTTCACAAAGTATAATCATACAAATATTTTAATATGATTGTATGGCATTACCTAACGTTGTTAAAGAGAGTACTTTTTATATATATATATATTTTTTATAAATATTGTGTATTACTTTTAATATGTGAATGCATTTTTTCCGCAACACATTTTCTACAATAGAAATTATATTTACATGCATATTTGTTAAATGCAATTTTATGTATTATCGTATAGCGAGTAATTTATATAGACAAGTTTATAGACATGACTTTTGTATATTCTTGATATTGTTTTTTGTAAATAAAGTAGAAAAATACTTTTGAAAAGCTTATTTTTAAAATTAATTAGGGATCTATATTATTTGTTTCTTTTAGATTATAATGTATAATGCATTTTATTATCTCTTATAAAATCTTAACACTAATGTTTGAAAAATTATATAAAAAGTATCTAAAGTTTTATTATAAGTAATTACAGATCTTATTATGCATGCTTTATTTCATTTAGATAATATACTATGTACTATTAAGTTTTGTGCCAAACTTCGCTTCAATATACTGTTGAAAAATATTTACATGTGAAAAAGTATAGATGAAAATGACATAAATTGTTATCAAATTGTTATAAATTACTTTTAAAATTTAAATGGAATTGCTTTTACTTCAGATTTCTCTGTAGCGTTCGAAATTAGCTAAGGTGGCTTATCATACTTAGACAGTAATTTTATAATTATTATAGTTATTTGTCATTGTATGTATAATATTAAAGCCCATTTTGTAGTTAAAATATTTGTTTTGACCATATTATGTTTACTTTCCTATTATATTCTTTCTATTATGATTTAACAATCTGTATCATTTCCGAGTTAACTAGAGGTATTAAAGGTTAACTGCAGTAAATTTTAATATATAATTATTTCACGCGTTATAACTATTCATGATAACATAATTTAAATATAACTCCTTTCAGTCAATCTGGGTTTCACATAAAACATTTTCAAGAGATTACATCAATTATTAATTTAAATAATACTAACTTGCTCTGCTTCATACTGCATTATGATATTATAAAGAAATATACGGTGCTACAATCAGTGGACACTATATAGGTATACATATTTACAACATACATTCTTTAAAACCTTTATTTGTTAGTGGTGCAGAAAATTGAATGAATTTTTTATTCATTTGTTATAATATTTTTGTACCCTACTATACTGGTGTACAACATTAAAATATTTTTTCTATTTTGGTCTAATTTCATATTATGTTAAACAGAATATTGAAATTTATTTTAAGCGGATACTTGTTGCCTTTGAGTTTTCGGAACTTTTAAATAAACTTATTTTCTGTCAAGTCAAGCAAACTCTTATTGTTAACCTATAACTAAATCAGAAGCAATATTGACTTCATTGATTTTATTAATACTCAGGGTGATCCCCAAATAATGTCTATACACAATCTTCTATGCGTGCTTTGTAGGTGTTTCCCGGACTGATAACTTTGCGTAAGATCTGTAATCATCCTGACTTGGCTACTGGTGGTCCCAACAAGTTCGACAACAACCCTGAAAGTAGCAGTAGTAATCATAGTAGTGCTGTTGCCATCAGCAGGCAAGAGGCTGAAGCGGGCAGATTCGGATGGTACGAGAGGGCAGGTAAAATGCTCGTGGTCGACTCCCTGCTTCGTCTCTGGCACGAACAGGGCCATAAGGTCCTCGTCTTCTCACAAAGCCGGGCTGTAAGTAGCTGATTCATTGATTTTAAGTAGACGATTTGTGTGGTTGAAACAGATATTGATTATTTTTAAATGACTAATTACAGATATATATATATAGCACTTTAACTTAAATTTGTTTATGGACGTTATATGTGTTTCATTTAACATGTTACCCATTTAATGCATATATTATTATTATTTATATATACATACATATATATACATATAATATACTGTGATATAATTTTTAAATATATCAATTTTGCTTGCAAACTTGCATTTATAGATACTAAAGTTTTTGTATCGTTTATTTTTTAATCTTTAGCATAGCAATACTGTTGATATTGCGGTATTTACAAATATATATATGTATAGTATATATACTATATTGTATGATATAATTACATAGATATTTTTCGACATTACCTTTGATTGTTACCTTTTCTCAACGTTACCTTACGTTTAAAAGATTTTTTTTCTGTTTTCTTGTTTTTTTTACTTGATAATATTCTTGTGTTTTTGTAATCTAGTATACTTTTAAATGAATATATTATTATCACGTACTGCTTTATATTGTTAAGTACTCACTCAGTATTTACATTAATGTTTCAATATTTTTAATCTTTCCTATAAATATTTTTTGCATTGTATTATTAACAATGCTTAACATTAGAAAACCTTTTGAGCTCTTTTTTTAAACTTTATCCATCCTCTATAGCATTGCTCAACATTTAAAAAAATGTGGCAATATTTTATTATAATGTAAGAATTGTGTTTTTAATTTTAGTATTAATAACAGTGAAATAAAAAGTCTTAATAAAAATCATGTACTATGGTGTACATAATTATATCAACCAGTTTATTTTCATTTATATTACTATTAATAAATATTACATTTTTATACTTTTAAATACTATTATTGAACTACAATCATTATATAATAATTATATACTATATAACATTATGTATAGGATATCATTGGATATAATTTATAACGTATAGAAAATAAATTAAAGATATCTATGCGTCATTTTTGAGTTTCCGTTAATTTTACAATATTATTATATATGTATAAATTCATATTTGATTATTTTTTAGAAAGGTAGGTCATTTTGAGTATTTGTATGAATATTAGAAACATGGTTCTAAATTGAAATAACATATGACAATATTTTATACATAAAGACAGTATTGTAGGGTGACTTAGTAGGTTAAAGGCTAGTGATTAAAATTAATTCTTATTTATTCTTTATTAATTCTTATTAATTTATTTATTTTCAAAAGGAAAAATGATTAAATTACATTGTTAATAGTACAGCTATTGATTAAATTTATATAAAATGGGCGTCTAAAACTACATTTTATGTATGCACTAACCATGTGTATATATTGCCTTTGTATTAAATATACAAATATATATCAAAATGTTAATAAGTGATAATAACATATATGTCTAAATTTTAATAAGTTATATTAACATAAGTATAAATTTTATTCAGTTCTGGTATAGAAATAAGAAAAAAAGTATTAAACCTTGATTTACCTTTCTATATAGTTAGGAAATTTGTGTACTCGTATTACGCCCGTAAAATTATTACTTTTATTTCCAAAACGATTTGTGCAGCTGAAAGCTGAGCACATTGTACCTTTAATAATATTACTTACAATCATTTTCCATAAAAAAAGAAAACGATAATGGCGGTTGATGACATATACATATAGTAAAACAATACGTAAGAATGGGTGATTTTTTTTTTGAGAAAATGCACAGCATTTACAGGTCAAAAACTATTTAAACATATACTCAAAAAACAATTTAATTTTTGAATTATATTTATGAAGATTTTAAATACTAATTATTAGACAATACAAAGAAAAATATTTATATACGCTTTTGCATAGCAACCACCTTGGAGTCAACCACCTGTATATTCTTTATATGTGAAGAGCATTTTAAAATGTATAAGCTATAAAACTTCTTCTTTATATATATTTATATATTTATCAGTCTCTTTTTTTCTCAGTATACTCGATCGAAGTAGTATTTTATCCGATTGAGAGCTTTATATTTTTCGTATAACACATAGAGTGTTTTTGATCTAGACTGTCTCTGGGATATCTGTCACGATTAATCATCCTTATCTGAAGTCATTTCTTGCGCCGAAGTCGTTTGAAGTAGTATTTCCTACTTCCTCAAATGTATTGTTCTGCTTCATTCTCCGACAGTATAGAAGACACCGACCGTTTCCTTCCTTATCAACTTTGTATTTTCCATTAAATTCTATAGTGTGATAGTAATATTATTTTGTTGAATCTATTTATCTTATTTTTCTGGTCAATTATTTCACTATATTTGCCAGAAATGTTATTTTTATTTAATCTATGAACAGTTGAGGTACTTTTATAAAGTGACAGAACAAAAATGTCAATTATTTTGTCAACCTTTTCTTATCTCTTTCTCTCTCTTGCATAACTTTTTCCCTACTTAATGTGTAAAAAAAACACTTGTAAATGTGCAATATATTTACTAAGGTCAGTAAGGTGTTTTATCGAGACTATCAAACATATTATGTTTATTATTTAAACATTTAATGTGGTATCTTTTGTCTTTTCAAGTAATTGTACTCTTTTGTAGTAAATACTATTTGTGTATTTTTTACTCACTTTGTAACTTAAATAGGCAGTTTATAATTTTGTAAATAGTTTAATAAAATTAATTAGAAATATTATTTCTGTTTATTTATTTATGCTTAGACAGATTATTTCTATTAAGAAAATACTCGCTTATTACTAAATAAGTTTTATACTCTATGTTTTATAGATTGATATTGTTGTACACTTTTATGTTAATATTTGGTAATATAATACGATCTTATATTTTTAATGAAATTAGTTTATAATATTTCTAGTACCTACTTCTTTCCAAAAAGTTAGAAAAATTTCTACTTAAATATCTTTTTGACAAAATATTCCTTAATTATAGTATAAAAGCATTTTAATTGTCCTTACTTTTAGTCTAAATTATAACTGGACACAGTTATATGGGGTATAGTTCAGACTATTATATTGGTGTGGCAATGGTAGCATTGGGGGAAAAGAAATTTGAAGTCTCTAAAAATTGTTGCTATGTGTTCATTGATTTGGCAAAATGAGTGTATCACGCAATATAGACTCGCACTTACAATACACATTTAATATCGATATTTGTACTTGTCAGAATTTCATTGAAAAGGATACTCAGAATTACCCCTTTGTTTGATGGATTGATTCGGGAGTATTTTTGGGGGCAATTGTTTGGATAAGTTCTCCCTGAATGTTTGAAATTGTGGTAAATATAAATGAGACCTTAAATATCTCTCTCTGGTAGCACTATAGTCTAAAATGTTATAAGAAATTCTTACAAAATGCGCCTTCCTTTATGTTTAGTAAACGAGTTATAAACAAAAAGACCTTTATTACTTGGTTACAATAGTTCTCAGGAATACTTAGCATCTTATTCACTTCTAATTGTATGAGTATTGTAAACTATTTTAATATACGAATTAGTATTATAGGTAGTTTACGACAGGGCGCTTCTTTCTATCCTAAATTCTATTTTAGTGGCTGTGATAACTGGATTCTTTATTTTTCGTACGCATATCTTATATGCAATTTCGTTTATTGATCACCGTTTTTATTTACCTCTCGTCTATCTTATCTGTTTGAAATTCAAGTGCGAATTTCGGTTATATTAGTTTCACTATCAGTTTCTTTTGAAAATTATGCGTATTAAAGTTAGCTTTTTGAGTGACAATAGGTATTTATTCCTAAACTGTTTCTTACTGTATTTCTCTGAAAGGGAGAGGAATATTCCAATTAATTCACCCTTTGAGAAAGTGATGAAACTCCTTTCTAATTTATATGTATGAATTATTCACGCTCTCACATCTACCTACAAAGATTGAAAAAGCATGAGAATAAATATAAGTTAATTATTGTATTGTCTGGCATTGTTCCCCCGTGCTTAAAGGTGAACTCATTTTGTTTTCCCTGAGAACACATCGAGCTTTTACTAGTGACGGGCGTGTCGATATTTAAAAAAATAAATTTGTAGCTTCCATGCAATGCTCATAACAATGCTATGCTTCTCTGCACTTAGTGTCATGAAATTGAGAACTGTTGATTCAGTTGTAGTCAACAATCTCCTATGGAGAAAAAACCCTTTTGATTGGATAGTGGTGTTTTGTGAATGCACTAATATAAATTGTGAATGATTAAATTTGTTGGTATAATTTAAATTTAGCCTTAAATGCGCTGTTTTACAGTATAACCGGCTATACACATGATTGTATGTTATTGTATTGAAATATGATTAATTACATTAGGAAATATTAGTTTAATTTTGGTAAACAAATGCTGTCGTGTAATATGATTTATTAGTTCTAGTTATTGAAAATTATTTTGTATTGTAACATTTGATACGTATTTTCAATATTTATTTTATTATTTATTATGTGTTATATATTTATCTTAGTATAAGCTTCAATTATCGCTATATATACTCTACTATTATATGTATATACAATATACAATATATGTACAATATATATACAATATGTATATACAATATAATGATAGTATTACATTTGATGATAATCAAGATATGCATTTTACAGAAGTAGGTTGTAGTTTGTAATTTCAATAAATATATTCTTTATTCTTTTGAATGTTTTCCCATATATAATTCTTATACTCCTATATATTATAGTTTCGTAATTTTATGTCGTACAATACTAGCATGGTATAAATAGTATTACTATAGAAAACTAACAGGAAATATTGTTTATGTGACACATACTTTTTTCGGATCACTATAATAAATTAGTTTAGTAAACGCCCTATTAACTAATACTATACGTGAGTATAATTATTCGTTTAAACAATCTTTTTTTCACATAAATGGTATATATTTTCGATAGAAATTTTATCCTAGTAATAATGTTGTTACACTGCTCTTAGCGAATTAAGACAATAAGCAATTAAATAAATCCATATTTACTTCCATTTTGTAAAACATCCACTCACTATTGGTTCATTCACAAAGTAGTATATTATCTGATTTTTTAACTAAATGCAGAAATTATGGCTAATTTTACAAGATAATATTATGTAAGCAAATTCAGCTGTGTATTTCGGAATATTCTAAATAAGTCAATTGTATAAAAATATTCTTTTAAAAATAAATGATATTTTGTTAAATATTTAATGTAATATTAAACACAAACTGAAATATATAGATTAAATAATATGCATGACACACATCAAGAAGATAATTTGATTTATCTTTATTATCTTGATTCACTTTTTTTATTTATCTTGATTCACTTTAATTAATTTACTGAACTTTAACATAATCTTTAAAATAGATATAAAATGACGCGCATATATCCTGCTAAACACGATTGACGGTTAATATATACACAAAGTATGATTTCGGTTAAAAGCCGTGATTGACCTTATAGCACTTTAATTTTGTTACAACTATTCTCTTGCATTACAGTGAAGTATTTGTTCGTTTTATAATTTGTTTCCTTATTTATTTTAAAGTAGACTTTTTATTAGATTTTTGCGTGTCTTACCACCTGCTACTCGGAGCATATTTATATATACAATATATTTCCAGTAGCAGGTGGTAAGACATGCAAAAATCTAATAAAGTCTACTTAACATATTATATCAGTCTGATGTTGCCACATCTCTTCTTCTTGTTCTTCAGTATTAAAAATAGTTTTATTATTATATAGCTAAAGTATAATTTAGCCTTTTTCATTATTTTGGTAATGCCAACATGAATATTTATTTGAGATATACATATTAAATGGTTAGCATTTTTTAAAGTTTGAAAAGTTCTAAATGTCACCCCCAAGTCTCTGTATAATCTGATTATTTTTGGCCTTAATAACAAATCATTAGGCTACGCATTTACTTTTGTGTTCAGATGCTGCGCATCCTGGAGCGCCACGTTCAGAGCCGTGGCTACACCTACCTGCGCATGGACGGCACCACGCAAGTGGCAGCCAGACAGCGTCTCGTCTCACGGTTTAACGATTTACGTCCTGACGGCTATTTCATTTTCCTGCTCACTACGCGAGTGGGTGGACTGGGTGTCAATTTGACTGGGGCCAACCGGATCATCATCTACGATCCCGACTGGAACCCGAGCACGGATTTGCAGGCTCGGGAGCGCGCTTGGCGTATCGGTCAGACCCGGGATGTTGTCATCTTCCGTCTGCTCACTACTGGCACTATTGAGGAAAAGGTCTACCACCGGTGAGTCCTTATGCTTTGTTATGCATTTACTATTTGTCATATAAATTGCTATTTGAATGTTTATTTTCAGACGTGGAGTATACATTACGAGTATTCATAGTCGTTTACTGACAAAACATCAACAACTTAGGAATGTATTCCATTGGACCCAATATTAATGTTATACATACATTAATTTTGATCTTAATATCTATATATGCTAATTTTGGAGTTTATTAAAATCATGATTTTTCAACGTTAATTATCTTATTTGTCCGCTGTAGAAATTGAAATTTATATAATAATATAGTTTTCAAGTTTTAAATGTTATTTTTACTGCTTTATTTTTTATGTTTATACTTATTATGTGTGTTAATTCTATATTGAGAAATCGAAAAGCTAATCGATAGAATGCAAATTTTAAAAGGATATTTTTACTGTGTATTACTTACGTAAAGTATATTTATATACTATTGATGTTATTATTGTATTTACTCTATTTATAAATTTTACATTTACTTTTTCATAATATCCATATTTAATGCTCAATTAACTTGGCTGAATTTACGTTTATAAAAAGATATGAAATGACTCTGTATATTACTTCTCTTTTAATTTTATGGCATATTAGTTATGTTTAGAAGTTTTCGTGTAACCGAAGGTTTTTCAGGAATATTTAGTTATAGTCTCTTTAGAGAATATTTTCGTATTCTCAGTATTCTCGTTACTGTTTAGTTGTATATATTATTTAAAACACTCGATAGTAACTTGATATCCTATTGCAGCAAATGTCTTGCATATTGATTGAACAATCATATTACCACAATGTTAAACATTAAAATCAATCAATACGAACATTCTATGAGTGCATATAAAACCTACATATATTATACTGATGACTGAATAATAGCAGTGCATTTTATTATTTGACTATTATTATTTTTTATTAAAAAATTTTTTTCTTCTGAAATGTATGCTAAATTTCCTGTTTTTATGTATGGATATATTATTAAAGATCGTTTTTTTGAAACTCCTACTTTATAATTTCATTTTTGTTTATTCAATCATTATTTGTTTTTTTCATCTCAACATTTTAGATTTAATAACACTAGCGATTAAATTTCTCAATTATTTCTTAATAACATACGTGTTTTGCATGACTTACCGAAGATGTCTATAACTATAGTCAGTAATAATTATTTCCTGCAGAAATTCCTTAAGGTACTCACTGACCATCTAGTTGTTTGTGGGATTTAATCTTTTTTTGCTTATTCGCATTTAACCATATATATATATTAATTTATTATCTTTGGGGACAAGAGAGGAATTTGCGAACTTTTAATGATATTAATTTAGTGCCATGAAAGGTCATTTACGTATATACTTTATTAAACAAATGTTTACATGACCTATTATTTACAGAAACATATTTTTATTGTACATACTATTTTTATAAGTTTTCTTTTACTTTTTAAAATATAAAAGCTTCTTTGTAATTATAATTTGATCAAATTAATACATATTAAAACGTATAATAAAATGTCAGACATTTGTTAACTACATATCATAATTTTGCTAATAATGAGACAATTGCCAATCGTGTAATATATTTTACCTTCAGTTAATTAATTGTTTTGCATATTTATAGTAAGTTTTATTAGTCAATAGGTTGAAGTGTAATATTATTTTTAATTTTTTACCAACGTGGAAAGATAACATAAAATAAGACGTGTAGACAATATTAGATTATATAAATAAATATGATAATATAAAATAATAGTATATGAAGTTGGATTTCCTTCTCGTTATGTGAATTCGCATAATATACAGGGCATCTAAAAGTCCGGAAATTTGATAAACTTTTTATTGGATCTTGAGTAAAGCAATAATATGGCATAAAATATTAGGGTTGGGGTAGGGTATCTAATAATTAAGATTCTATATACTTTCGGTGCTTTTATAACATCATACATATTGATATACCTAATACAAATATTAACACATGCCTCAATTATTAAGTATGTTTGATATTTTTATACATTTAATAATACTCTAATAAAACAGAAAATTATGCAACATAAATAGAGTACATTTATTATGGAATCTGGGTTGTAAAACCTAAAAAAATTTCCGCTGAGCCATGGCCCATGGATAAGATTTTCCTGATATTTGAGAAATGTCTGTTAGGTGCCCTGAATATAAGCTCAGTATAGATAAGGCTAATCATATGGAAGCGATTTAAAAAGGCAGGTTGGATGTTCATTATCATCTTTCAAAATTATTGCCAAGTTTAAATCACAGTAACATATAATATCTTCAAAATGTTTGACTTGACATCAGTCACATCATAATATATCGCTTTTTTCCTAACTTGGCTTTTAGTTAGTGATTTAATTGCATTTAACGCATTATGAGGTTTTATTTTTCCGAAAAATTATAGTTTTAAGTATTTACCTATAAACTTGACACAATAGTTGTTTACAAAACAAGACTCACATCCTTTATTGACTTTGTAAACATTAATGACACACCTTCTGTATAATATATGAAACAGAGACACTCATAAAACTATAATTGGCAATTGGTATTTCCTGTCAGAACATAAAAAACACATTAAAAAAATAATTTATTATATATTTGTTTCATTTACTCGTAAATATTTCAAATATTTGGTGAAAATTAATTTTGGTGTAAGATATTAATCAAGTTTTTGTTTAATTTACTATATTTATATCGTATAAAGGAAATTTAATTTTGTGATGATTGCGTATGTTATTTTTTCTAAAAGAATTTGATTTTGTTTTTTACTTATTGCGCATTACCTTAATGTGTCCATATTAAATATTCTCTTTAGCGCGCTTAACTCAGTATTTACTTCCTGAAATTGTAAACATGTTTCCTAGCATGTGGTTTTATAAAGCTGGAATACATGTCAGTAGATGGATTTTAAGTCTTCCAGTACAAATATGGCACCATCTTCTATATCGGTTGTCCTCGACAATTTAGATATTCTCTAAGCTCTGACAGTACTAATCTCCCTAGGTTGTCACTGAAAATGCAGCATCTTTTATCCAGGTGGACGCATTTTTTTCTCCATTAAACGGATCGATGTACTTCTTATACTTCTTATATTATATGTCTACATAATATGCACTTATCCTTTTTTAGTTTATTGCTTTATCATTTACATATTTTTAGTTGTTTACTATGATTACGAAATTGAAATTTTTATCATTTTAAAAGGAATGTAATTATATATTTTCTCAGTATATCTGTCTAGATCTCTTTAACGTGTAGGTACATTGTTGTTTTTATAAGACATCAAACTTATGACATTATTAATAACAGACTTACGGATTATGTTGGAAACTAAAAAAAATATTTAATATTTAATCTAAACTTTGTCTTCTTTGAATTGCGTTAGTAACTTTGCACGTATAGATTATACACGATAGAATATTAATTATAATTAAATTATTTTATAATCATTAATAATCGTTCTAAATAAAGTTAAGTTTTGTATACTATTCATTTTAATAATGCTTATTGACAAGAAATCTATTTGGTTAAAAAGATTAATATATAAATGTTTTGTGAACAAATAGTTTGAATATTATGTACGAATCTTAAAAAATAATCTCAAAATAATAACTTATAATTTTGATTTGTGGGATTAATAGTGTTACAAGAAAAAGGTCACGTTTATATGTGCCTCCCTGTTTCATAGTTTGTCGTTTATCTATCGCAAATATTTATTTAAGTAAAATTATTTCATCCAAGTGTATAATATATTGCGGTATACTTTTTCTATTCATAAGACTTGTGTGAAATATTTAGATTTTTATTTACATAAAGAAAGGTTAGATAAAAAGCTAGTGGTTTTATTTTCTTAAACAATTTAGAAGATACATTTTTCTCTAACGTATTATATTTCTTGGAATTAAAAATAAAATTCAATAGTATTAGAAAAAAATGAATAATATTGATGACTTCTGAATTTCCACTTAATTTTTATGCACATACCTGCCTGTTTATTGTTATGTACATATACATATATATTTATTCTTGTATATTGCTTTAGAGAAATTAGTGTGTGCAATTTATGCTGATATTTCATTCTACAATTAGCTGCTATTGAAATTATTATTTATAAAGAGTATTGTATTTTGAAACCAATTATTGATTTTCAAATAAATAATATAAAATGTTTTATTCCATCGCTGAAACATTTTTTAACGCTTGGTAACTATGTATATTTATTATCTTTAACATATAAATAAATAGATGTGTTTCTCAGGAAATTAATAAAAATACTTCTGAATTTTTTAGTTATTTATAGTAAATAGTTTTACATAAAAACCTAATTATGAATTCAACGGTATTAATTATATGAAGCACAACAATTTATGGGATTATGGTTTTTCATTTATTGAAAATATCTTTAATGAAAGCATTAAATTGACTCTCAGTCTTTCCCGAACTAAGATTCTAATTATATTAATATTGTTATTATGAGTAGCAAATTTTAAATTGGTTTTATTCCCTACTTCTAGGCAGATCTTTAAGCAGTTTCTGACAAACCGTATCCTCAAGAATCCCCGTCAACGTCGCTTCTTCAAAACAAATGACCTACAGGAACTTTTCACGTTGAAAGGAGAGGGCGGTAAACACGGGGACACTGAAACAGGGGCTCTCTTCCACGGGTCTGGCCTTGAATACAAACTGTCGGCCCCCCAGTCTTCGTCTAAGGGAAGAAATCGATTCGATCAATTACGGGAACTAGATGCAGTGGCTACTGAAAAGAATGAAGGCACGCTGAAGCACAAAAAGGTCAAAGAACCGGACCCCTTGGATTGGTCAGATCTTGAAGATCGAGACGAGGAGGCAGAAAAAATGGAAGAAGAGAGCAGGGGCACAGGAGACTATTCTACGAAGACAAGTGAAGGATTGTCCGAAGAACGTCGACATCAGTTGCGGGCATTGGCTAAATCTTTGAGCTTCAAAATTGGCAGCGGAAGCTTGACTGCCGATGATTCTAGTGGTTATAAGCCGCCGTCGCCATCCACTTCAAAAAACGACAAAAAATCAAAGGAATATAAGAAGAAGAAGAAGGACAAACGAGATAAGGAGAAGACGAAAAAAAGAGGTGCTAAAGTTGACGGCTGTGTTATCGAGTATCTGGACCGGCAGGCTGTCTACGATTCGGGACACGAGTCTGATCCGGACAATGTGGCACAGAGCAAGTCACAGGGTGACTTCATTGTGGGTTCCGTTCTCTCGGGTTCACGACAGCAGGCGACGAAGGCGTTTAACCTTGGAAATGACACAGATTTGGATGAGGAATCGGCAGATCTGCGTCGGGAAGCGGATCGTGTGGCGCTTGAAGCTCGGGAGAAGATGGATGAGTCGGCGGCCAAGTGTCGGCTAGACGGCGGTCCCAGCTGGACTGGTCGTCATGGCAGCGCGGGTAAACGGAAACGGGAGCACCAGGTGTCACAGAAACCGCCACCCCCTAGCGACAAGGAGCTCAAACAAATAGCAGTTGAGAAAGCCAAAGCAGCCAAGCGGGCACGACGAGAGGCTGCTGAACGGGATCGCAAAGAATTCACCAATCTATTCGGGGAGACGCTGGACATTCGGAAAATGAACCGAGAGAAAGTAAGGGAGAAAAAGAATAAGAAGAATAATCGATTGATTTCTGTAATGGAGGGCTCGCCGAGTTCTTCGAGTGGCAAAACCGCCAGTAATAATGAAGAGGACGATGAGACAAGGTTACTGCATCGTGTTCTTGCGGCGGCCGGTGTGGAAGGGGGTCTACATCATGATCGTCTTATGGATGACAATACGGCCGACTTTGCCCTAATAGAAGGCGAGGCTGAGCGACTGGGTCAGGTTGCTGCTGATTGGTTGAGGCGGGAAGCACCTCGTCGTCGCTGGTTGGCGGGAATCTCAGAGGAGACTGGGGCCTTAGGGAATGCTGGTTGTGTTGGTGAAACTAGGCGCAGGTTCGGACAAGTGGTTAATCATCAGCTTTGGGATCGAAATGAGTGGAAAAGCCCTGTCCTGGTGAGTTTCTGAGCAGGTTTTTGGCATAAATATTTGTGTGATTTAGCGAAATATATTATATGACATCAGTAATCATAATGCAGGGCTTACTCAAGTAGTGTATTAAAAGTACTAAATTAACTTATTATTAATTAGTACATATTAAATAGATCAAGTGTAATCCACATTTCATTTATCATAATTAGGTCTGTCTACTTGATGACAGAAGAATTCTTGGAGTTTTATTAGTAGCTCATTTGTGAACGTTTAAGTCATTCATGCTATTAGTTAATTAATTTTCACTCTAAAATTAGAGGCTATTGTAGGAATTATAACGTTCATATTCAAACACTTCACTATTAAATATAATATCCAACATAAATTAGCAATGATTAATGCCAGTACTAGTCTTCGATATATATTTTAATTAGTATTAACTATGCACAATAATCTTAATTACAACTTGTAATAGCTAATTTATTTTAAATATATTTTAAAATCTCTCTCTGTTCTCGTTTTGTCTGTTTGTATTCGGCTATTACATGTTTTTGTTATAGTGATACTATTTATTGCTATCTAAGTTATGTACCACATGTTTTTTTATTTGAATTGTGTAGGCAAAATCTATCAGCAAAACGTGTCATATTAATTAATTATCTATGAATATGTGTATATATATTTTTTATTTCTTTTTGTATCTTTGATTGACCTCTATCACTATATTGAGAATTGGGGTTTATAAACATTACACCAAAAACTAGAAGAAAATCGACATAAATATAATTTACTTATTTAACTTTTCATCTAAATAAAAGAACTTTGTGTTATTAAATTTCATTTCAATATCTCAAAACAAGTTTTAGCATATTTTGCTGAGTCTTATCAGAGACGCACAGGCAAGGTGTAAATAATATATATTTTTATATAATCATTGACCTTACAGGATATGCACTATATTATATGTAGTTAAAGTGCCTCTTATCATTCAATATTTATAAATGAAATATTTGACCTATGTGTAGTTTATTTCGGGTTTCATTACTATCGGCAACCACTACTGCTAGATCATCTGAGATCTTATCCATTCTGTTTCATGTTGTAGTAATCAGTGTAACAAATAATAATTAATGAAGGCTTTCTGGATGTGTATGTATATTTTCACCACTAGATTACACTTTTTATTACTTTAAAAATTATGATGATATTTTCAACGTTTATTAGAATGATGTATGAGAATTTCTGACTTTTTATGGAATGTAGCTCTATGATTTTTTGTAATGATATAGGCACACATTTTTTAAATATTATGCTCATATGGTTGCGTTTTATTTTCGTCTATATATTGCATTTGTTTATTTCCAATAATTAGTATAAATATTATATTATAATAAATATAAATATTACAATTATTAATGCAAACTTTAATTTTTTTTCTTAGTTTTCGGTGATTAAAATACCTGCGCTCTATTAAATATCTGGTTTCTATCGTGATTTTTAAAATAATTCATCATATAAATGTTTTTATAATAATATCATTATATAGGTCAAATATAATATGAAATGTACATTTTATTAATAAATGTATAAAGTGAAAACAGTGGTTTTAAATTTTTTTAAATATCGTTTATTAGAGTTTAAAATTCTAAAATATATTTTCAGCTATTAAAACTTTAGCAACAGTAGAATACGTAATTGTCGACTACATTAATTTAGAATTAAGTGTTAAATAATTGATTATCATTTTCTGATGAAAAATAAAAATGTATTGATTACGTTTAATGAATTTATGAACACCTACAAATTTGGTGATTGACAAAAATGACAATAATTATAATTAACATGGCTTTACGCGTTCATGGTTTTCATTTTAACTAATTTACTATTAGAAAATAAGTGAAGAAATTACACCTTTAGTTACCCCAGATTTACACATATCACATGAGCGATAAGATTATTAATTATTATTAATAATCTTATCGCTCATGTGATATGAGTAAATCTGGTTGAAATGCATATTGTACTGGGGTGTGCTGATGACAGATAAATCTTTTGATTTTAACTTATTATTGTTTTTAATAAAAATCTAGAATATTTCAATTTTGAGGCTCACTCTAATTATTGTTGCTGTATAAATTTAGTGGACATTTTATATGTAATATTAGTTTTTTCAATGAATTAAATAAAAATTATATAAAAATCGATGTTGTCAGTGATAAGCAAAAATTAAGGTTTGTCTATATTGTTTATATATTTTAATGCAGTTTATTGTGAAGATTAAAAGTAGTATAATAACTCACCTGACTACGTAGATATTAACAGATTATTATGCATTATTATATCTAAAAATTCCTATATTGCAAAAAATGTTTTTATTGTTGTGTTATATACTTAATGTAAATGGAAATTGTCATCATTTATTAGTAACATTATTTTAGAGTGTTCATAACTTAAGTTTGTAGATATCTTTAAAATGACTATATGAAGCTTTTATTTAAATAATTTTTTTATATATTTTTTGTTTTTGAAAATATATATGATTTATTTTTAATAGAATTTAGTTTTACTTTTAGATTCACGAAAGAAATGTATGAATTGAGACAAGGTTAGACTATAATTAGTTAAAATGTAGTACTGAGTTTTGTTACACTAATTTTCGCGTACAATTAATATGTATCTGTGTTTACAAACTCTTTGGATAAAATAAATATTATACATATTAGAGGTTTATTATTAGTAATTGTCTGAACAAGTATTACATATCATTGTTTACTTTTTTTCTTTTGTACAAATTCCTTCTATCGAACTGAACTCTCTGATTAATTATTTGCTGTTGTTAATATTGCACTATATAGTAAATATTGGACGTCAGAGAATAAAATTCCTTATAAACCTATACTTTTATATTTTGTTAGTACAAAATGATAAAAGAAAAAGACACTGCGTCGTGTATTGTTAAAATTTGAGCGAAACACGACGCACCTTTTTGAGCGATAAAGACACCATATAAAACTTATGGCTTAGTGGAGAGGGGCGGAAATAATACACATATTCAGTCGCTATTTTAAACTACTATAATTTGAGTGAAACAAATTGGCGACTGAATTTGTGTATCGTCCCTCTCCAGTAAACCATCAGTTTTATATGGTGTCTTTATCGCTCAAAATGGTGCGTCGTGTTCCGCTCGAGTATGAGCGATACACGACGCAGTGTCTTCTTTTGATAAAGTTGTAGATTTTATTTACAAATAATGCTCGCATCATAATTATATGCTGTATATAGTGTAATTTTCATCCATATAACAAGTAATTGTTTTATATTTTATTTGCGGCTATAAGTTTGAGTAATCCAAACAGTAGTAGGGGAGGAGGAGCGCAAGAACAAAGACCCCCCCCCTTCGCCCACGCACCTACGCCCACGCATTTTCGAGAACAAAGACCCCCCCCTCCGCCCACGCACCTACGCCCACGCACCTACGCCCACGCATTTTCGAGAACAAAGACCCCCCCT
>JAYRBW010062442.1:0-30279 GCA_036023295.1 Invenusta paracnida
AATGTAACTTTATATTATAAAATAGTGTAACTTTTATATAAAAAATAGTGAAACTTTTATATAATAAAATAGTGAAACAGCACCTGTGGTGATAAGATATATATTTTTTTAAATGTACACTGAAAAGTTATACCGAGATGGTGACCTTCAAACAGCTCTAGATAAATTTCCGGGATTTGTATGGGCTAAATATTCTAGTGAAAAACATTTGACAGGGCACAAATTTATTATACCGGACCGGGTACACGATTAGATTTAAGATCAAATGAAAATTATCACCCAAAAGAAACAGATAAACCTATTAACAGAATAGATGCAGCAGCTTAAAAACAGGATATATATGTATATAGAATTGAAGATATATAATCATAATGCATGAAGCTGATAGGTTAATGATTACCGAAGTATATAGATGCAATAGAAATCCAACATTTAAAGAAAAACTTGAAAGATTTATAGTTAAGAAACTATTACAAGCTAAAGTAAAACTGGGAATGACGATCCCTGTAGGTGCTAACACCTTCGGTGCGGGTTTAGCTGATAAAATACATAAAGAGTACAGAAAACAGAAATAATTTTAAACAGTAAAAGTATTTAATTAAGATTATATTCACTCAGCGGATTTAATTCATATGCCAAATGAACGCAGGTACAAATATATTTTAACTGTAATATATTTATATACAAAATTTGCATGGGGAATCCTTAAAAATTAAACAATGTAACACCTTAAACGAAGCTTTTGAAATTATAGAAAGGAAACCTAAAAAACCTTTGGGTTGATGATGGTTCTGAATTTTATAATAAAGTACTTTTTTTTCTTTCTAATAATCATTCAGGTTGTTTCATTTATCTGAGTTATGTTTAGGTATTGGTTGTATTACTTTCTTTGTGTACGTTATTATGTGTTTCATTCATTCTTCTGTTTAACTCTGCAGTTTGGTTCTATAGTTAAATAAAGCCAATGTTTAGTTATTGAATTGGTTTTCTCACTTCAAGGGGCTTACTGGATATTGGACAAATGAAATATTTATTGTTTATAAAGTGATTTCCACTTCCCCTATAACATATGAAATAAAAGATCTTGATGGAGAGAAAATTATAGGTTATAATAGTAGATTTTATACCAATGAACTGCAAGCAATAGAGTTCTAGTGAAAAAATGCAAGCTCATTTTGGGTAAATGTTGTGATTTTTAAGAAATGTTATAAAATGTTTGCTGTTAATATTCCTAAAAAGTTTGTTAATGAAGGTTAAAATTATGGTTTTGGGTGAAAATTGTGAAATTGATTTTTTGAGTTTAAATTTTGGAATAGTACACGCTGGGACTCCCCGAAATACCATGAAAAATAAGTAAAAATGGAAAAATGGGGGAAAAATTATTAATATTGAATGTGAGAGGTTGTATTTTCAGTTTTTAAGGTGTTGGAGAGGTTTAAAAAATGTGTTTCTGGTTTTGGAACTCAATTTTCAGTTTACTTTTAATACAATTAGAGATAATATACAAGTCATATTTCTACTGTTAATATAATTTGAAGCCCACCTGTCGACTCAAAATTGATACAATTTACAGATTATTTTAAATATTTATGTTGATCTTCTCCTTTAATCTTACCTTGTTTTAAGAAAAATATTCAGTTTATTACATATTCTTTAAATTTAATATATCTACTAAAATTAAGCGTCTTACTATCATGGAAAATTAATCGTTAACATTTAAAGGGTTTTAATACTTAAAATGTAACAAGTATGTATTTGTTTATTACCAGTATTAAGATATTCTTCTTAAAATGTTTCAAAAATGAAAAAATCTGTATTTTGCATATTGGAACATAGTGCGAAAATTTTCAGAGAATGTAAAAATAAGATTCATTTATCTCGTAAAATCAACCGTATCATAAATAGTAGTGATCTTTTAATAAAATTACTTTCCATTGACGAGAGAAGTATAATTTTTTAACTGTAAATACTATATCTTCAGAGAAGAAGTATGACTGTCAGAAGAAAAGTATAGAAATTTCTTTGACACAGGTGTAACTAGTAACTATATGCGTGATTATCATAATTTGTCAATTTTCAGTGAAAGCTAAGTCAATACCGAGTACATCTAATACTATTTGAAAATCATATTTTACTATTAACATTTTTTAACATGAACATACATTTTACTGCACACTTTTTTAGGTCAACATTTTTATATCTAACTTATAAATTTAATTGTCATTAGAACTATTTTTATTTCTAAGCTGATAAAAAGCATAATTTAAAATAACACGTTTTTATTAATAAGATATTATATTACACTTTACAGTGGAAACAGACCTATATACATTCCAATAAAATACAAATTTTAGGAATGTCAAGATCAACAATTTTGAAATATAACTAAAGTATGATATTATCAGTAAGCAAACATGAGGTATAGTCAGAGGGATATAAGCCATACGAATAGCCTTAGATAAATGTATGTATGACTGCATATATACTTAATGCATTAGGTGTAAAGCAGAATAAACGTCTATACAATAATTATAACATGAAATGATTGATATAGTTGGAAGTTTTAAAGGAAATAGAAGGCATAGTCAAAATGGCAGAGCGTAAAAAAAGCCATAACCCTTTAAAATACCAACAAGGCAAAATACCCAGAAGATTATTAGGTATATTAGAAAATAAAAATGTCTTTAGTGTATAATAGGGAACTGTACAAAGTTAACTGTCATTTTTAAATTTGCTGTTCGTAAAGTTTCCCATGTTGTGTCAATAATCAAAAAATATCTGTTTATATAGTTTTGTACGAAGCAAAAGTTTCAATATAAATCAAACTACTTGAGAAATTAGCGAAATAAATATTACTACTGTCCAAGTAGTAATTTAAAAAATATATAATTTTAATGTCAATTAAGTGAACAATCTTTCAAATTGAATACAAAATAGTATAACGGAATCTAGTAAATGTAAATTGACATAATGAACAACAATAACAGCAAACAGTAATGTACAAGTTAATAATAAGTAGAGACCGGTGTAGACTGCAAATTTAGTGTTTTATTAAGATTAAAATTAACATAAATCGTTAGCAATCGCAGTTATTTGTGAAATAAAAAAAACTAAATTTACAGCATACACAGGCCTCTTTACTTATTTATTTTACGTTAACACTATGCTGTGAGAATACCCATCTTTTATACAAGTTAATGTGTTTAAACAGTGTAAATCGAGTACAAAATCGATTATGTTTTGTCAGTAAAATATACATCACTATTACAAAAGTTAAATTTTAAATATACATTAATACAATTCCATCTACTTACTGAATATAACATTTTAAAATGGATACTAACATTTATTCAGATAGTATAAAGAAAAAATACAAAACTTAATAGTAAATAACTTAGCAAAAAAGGACGACTATCAAGTCAGAACCATACAGGAAAACATAGCAAGTTTTATAGGAAATTATTATAATATTATGTAAAATGCATTTGTACAAAACACAGTAACTACTACCTTGTAAAATATAAATCACAAAATATATGCGAAGTACATAATGCAATAAATAATATAAGAAAATAATCACATCCACGGTTAACAAAATCCCCAAATTCATATATACATATATAGTACATAACATAGGTACGGATTATATTTTGTTTATCTCTACCTAGATAGACAATCTACACATTAGCGCGTAGTTTAACTGCGCGAGGCAAAAAATGCTAGATAGATCTAATACAGAATAAAAGATAGATTTTCAAACGAGCAAATACACATGACTCGAGTTAAAGCACTGATATAAAAAGTAAAAGTATAGAAATGTGCGCCTGAATTAGAGCTACAATAAAGTGTAATTTATAGGAGTATAGCTTAAATAACAAAGTTTTTCAGATAGCGAAAATAACTTGTTTTTCCGACATTTAAGCCGATGAATACGAAAGAGAAGATCATCTCTTTCTTTTGTCGGCGCGACTTTCTACGGTTTAAATGTGGGCAAAACTAGTTACTTTCGCTATCGGAAAAACTTTTTTACTATTTAAGCTATACTCCTATAAATTACATATTATTGTAGCTCTAATTCAGGCGCACATTTCTATACTTTTACTTTTTATATCAGTGCATGTAAATTTGATCGTCTGAAAATCTATTTATCATACTGTATTAGATCTATCTAGTGTTTCTTGTCTCGCACCAGTGTGGAAGACTCGTCATTGGCGCAACCAAAATTTAGTAAAGGATTAAGCCAGATTGTTCACCATGGTAGAGAGAGAAAGAAGGCTATTTATATATATTGTACATAATATTAGACTTTAAGACAATACAAATTTTAGTTGATAATATTTTATATTGTGTATGTCGCAATAAGCAATACTTCTATAAAATATTACAAGATTGATTGTTGTGAGAAAAAACCTAAAAGAAATAAAGTTCAACATTTTACTATCATAACATATCTAACTGAAATTAAATAATGTGAAATATAATTAATGAATGTGAAATTACATAGGAGTAACTCACAGGAATTCAACAATTGTTATAGTAAAGTAGGCATTAAGAATCATTTTAACAAAATATGACTAAGTTGAACTAAAAAGAAAATAACCTATGGTAACGCATTACTTTAAATGAGTCTATATTAAGGGCTAATGTGTGTTACAAGCGAGAACACCATATACAAATTAGAATTACAAGATCAATATTAGAAGTTTATAATTTAGCATAAGAATATAATAGTATCGTATGCAAATTCAACAATTAAATGCATTTAAATTGTTAACTAAAACGCTAACAAAACTATTAATCAATTCTTTTCCGAATAAGCATAAATAGCAATAAGCTGTATGGAATATTTATAGGCAAATTAGAGATTAATACTGATTTACTTAGTTATTACCCCATATATACATTTTATTGTGAACTGAGGGGCAATAGCAAGGTCAGCTATTTTTCTGAAACTGACAATTTAGGAATGAACACATAAAACAGAATGTTCATTTTCAATTATATGGCGCATCCAATACTTGAAATATAATAGTCTAGTTTAACAAATATTTATAAATTCAAGATTAAATTTTGAGATTGTATAAAGAAAGCCAACATTAACAACAGTGTAGCAATTAGTTTTTGCAGTGTGTATTTCTATGTGTGCCCCTTATCAAGATAGACGAGAGGGAAAGAAAGAAAGTCAAGGAGTACCACCGCCCGTAAGCTCCTCAATCTGAAGCTCTAAGTCCCGATAAGAGCCGCGTTCCTCATCCCGATACTCGGTGAGTTGATGGAGTATCTGCCGGAAGCTTGGTCGAGCATTCTCGTCATCGCGCCAACACTCCAGCATGAGATCGTAGAGTTCCGGTGGACACCCGGGCGGGCAAGGCATTCTATAACCTGTCTCAATCTGTTGTAGGACCTGCACGTTGTGCATACCTGGAGGAAAAAAAGAGGGTTTGGGTAACTAAATAATCGCTTTTGTCTTTTTCTATGTTAAATATATATCTCATACTATGCCCTCGATATACCCTCATACTACATTACAAAACTATAATTATATTATTATTATTATTTAAATAGTGTATATTTCAAATGGTAAATGTGTTAGATAACCGATCGGCTTTTAAAAATTACACAGCGAGTTCAATATACCAATCTAATAATGAAAAATAAAAACCACTGTTTAGAATGGGCGAACTTAAAAATTATTATACCCAAAGTAAACATCGATCAATTACTGTCAGAATTTTATATCATTATAATATTAACTACAGCTTAACACAATATTACACTCAATGATGTGCTCACAAGACTGTCGTATGATCATTGAATATAATTAAATTTAAGCATTATAATAATGGTTCATTGCAAGCAATAGAAGCACAAAAGTACACCATAATTGTACATACAGGCACACGACAGCGTTTTGCTATACAATAATTACACTAATTGCATATATTATTGTAATCTAGAATACAATCAGCCATTGAGAGATTTAGTATCACTCCAACATGATCTATAATTGCCTTTAACATATACAAAATATCGATTTATAAATCAACAAAATGTGGATTTTAACAAGCAAACTTCAATTTATATGATTAAATAAAATGAAACATTATAGTTTGGAAAACATTAAATAAAGAACAATACCGAAGATTTTCCAGATTACAAAACTTTCAGTGTTATAATTATCAATGCTGCACAAGACTAATGGAATTATTATTTTGCTACAACTTTCTATTATCTAGTACAAAATATATACTATATATATATTTATACTGCAGTATGAGAAAACCGAACTCATGAATTATATACTCTCATAAACCTACGAATCATAGATGTCTTCGAGTAACCAAGGGTGATACTGTTGATCCATAAAATTATATGATTTTAAGAAAGAAATATATTGGGTTTTAAAATTTATAATCTACATATTATGGTGGCCAAGAAAGATCATACATCAAATATCTGAAAATGAAAACATATTTTAGTATATATGTCATTACACGCAACACATATGTTTATGTGTGGATACATTCACGGTGTTTATTTGTCACATGACACATATATTTGCAAATATGTGTAACAAGTGACACAGAACCACAAATATGTTGAAACATTCACATCTATTTGTTGTATGGTTCTTCTCTGCCGGCATATTTGCATAATGGAATCCAATTGTAATATTTATTTAAACTAAGCAATAGGATAGATATTTATATTCCTATAAAAGGATACTGCATTTTCTCAGGCAAATTATTTTATGATTAGATTTAACTTTATTAATTAGTATTGAGTTTGCAGTTAAATAAATCCAGCATAAAGACAACAGTTTAATTAATCAATTTTAGTTGGTCTAATCCAGTAAGAATTTTTTATGCAACAAAATCTGTATATAATTCAAGAATACATATATACATATATATTTCTTAAATAATAGGCATAAATGTAAAATAATCACCACACACAGATATATTTAGTAAGAAAGTAAGCTCAAGCTCTTTCTACTTTTTAAGCTCAGTTTTTTAATAATAGATTAAACTTTTAACCTCTGCTTTTTTAATCACACATAAAGATGACATTTGAAATCACACCTTAACTTAACTGATCTACAAACTGTGCCCCCTCACCCCATACTGTTATATACATATGTACACCTACATTATTTTGGATACAAAAATGAGCAAGTAAAGTGCGTAAGTCCGCAATTTTGAGATTTTATGGCGAATAAACATATTTTTGGATATATAAAATGACAATGGCGAGTGAGCAGAAAATTGTTGGATTTTAGATACTTTAAACTATAAATAGATTAGTTATATGTATAATACGACTCCCCACCTAAACTTCTACAGATGTTATGTCAGTCTTAAAACATCTCAAGAATTATAACAATCGCACGGGCATAGTAAAAAATTTTGCTCCTAAAAAATATAGGAATTCCCTTAAAATATACAGGAAATATAGGAACAGTATCAACGCTTCCGCAACTAACAACAAAACCAACTAGCAGAGAATTCGTAGTAATAATTAAGCACCATAATGTAACGAATTTTGCGATCGTTTTTGTTTTAATAACAATAATACTAATATTTTTTTGTTGAAATTCACTCCTTTCAAAAAGCTATCTAAAGACCTCTTTAAAAGTATAACTTAGGTGTATTTTGTTCACGAGTGCTGACGATTACTTTAATAAAAAATTGATTGTTTTTATGTACTCTATATAGTCTGATTTATTAGCGGTAAAAAATAAGCCTATTCTCTTTAGAACTAATGATTAGAGTTGGTAGCATCTCTAAAATTAATTGCTGAAGCTCATGTTCTTTTATTCTATATAAGAAAAGAAAATATTGGTTAAGCAGTTCAATTTTAAAAACTAAGAAGCGCTACAATAGTTTCACATGAGAAACGTTTGATTATTAGCAATATATACAACTATATCGTAAGTAACCGTAACTCATCTATTGAAATGGTGGCACTATAGAAGTCACATTTGCACTAAATTGTTAGGTTAACTAAATAAAATAAGTGTAACTTATTTAACCACTGGATTTGAGACATATGCATGAAGGAATATATACTATGGCGAAGATTACACTGATAACCATGTATGTACGTATTAAACATAGTAAATACTCAGATGAAATTAATGTCTTATAAGTAAACATGAGGATTCAAGTATTCGTATTATCATCAATACTGCTACGTATAAATAACTTTATACACGTAACCAGATACTACCTATATTGAGTGGATGAGTCAAAGAGTTTTGAAGTAAATATCATAAGAAATATTCAGTAAGGCACCTTCAATATTTATTCGTACATAAACCATGCATGTTATATAAAACTTGGAAATGAACGATTCCAATTCATCCTGCCTGCTTTAAGAATAAGTCACCTGATAAATAAATCACTTAGCATAACGATGGTCTTATCAAAGACGTTCTATCGTTGTTGGCGTTAAAACTGTAACACTAATAAAACATATTATTTCGGGATCCTTAAAAGCTTACAAGAAAAATAGCTTAAGGACGTTTGATAGGATATATTTACATTCCTGTCAGTAAGTCCCATGCGTAATCGACAGAAAATTTGTGCATATATAAGTGTATTTTATATTAGAAATAATACCTGGATCAATATAAAAAAATATCATAAAAAAACATTTACTTAGCTAAAAGAAATATTAAAATTATATATAAGCAAGCCAAACTATGATTAAATTAAAGTTTAAATTAATAAATGAAAAAGAAATTAAATATCTATCTTTTAAAGACAAGATAATGAAACATTTTCGTTTATAAATGATCAAATAAAACTATTATTTAAAGTGAAATATGCGTAAACGGATTACAGTATAATATATTCTAATAAAAACGCAACATATTTGGTTCCTACATTTATTCAATAATCAGTTCAATATTTTCGGTGTTATACAGGAACACACTTGTCGAAATTTTCTAAAACTAAGCGAGTAAATTTAAAGCAGTGATATAAGGATAAATTGATTGGGAAAAACAAAAATAGAGAATAAACTATTTATTTTATAAATAAATTTATGGATCAAATGTTTGTGTTTTGTTTATATCGGGATATACAAATCCTATATACCTTGCAACCATTCTACAGCATATATTCATTCAAATTAAAAGTAACTAAGTAGAATAATAAATATAACATTCAAAAAAATATTTTAAAACATAACATAGTAATATTTATTTAAAAGAGTTAATACGGATACCTGGATAGGGCACTCGACCATAAGTGACAATTTCGGTTAGCAGAACACCAAAACTCCATACATCAGACTTGATGGTGAATCGGTAATAATTGGCCGCTTCGGGGGCTGTCCACTTAATTGGGAATCGGGCCCCTGCGTGAGCCATGTATTCACGATCCTATAAGTAGAAAGATATATTCAGAACATATTTTGAAGCAAAAATCTGTATAATCTGTATATATTTTACATAAATAGTAGTATACATTTTCTCATGGAAAAATTGATAATATAACAACGCAAGACATTTAAGTGAATATTATATTCAAAATATAGGCAGGCGTTAGATAATGTGTTACCAAAAAAGTCTATTTATAATCAGGAATACTTTTATACGAAACAAATAAATCAAATATAGATAATTATTAAAAAACTAACACATATGTATACCGACGATACTAACAAACAGATAACAATCAAAGGACAAGTAAATATAAGAATAATAAAACCAGAAAGGTGCATAGGACATGAGCGGGTCAATTCATATTATCGAAGTCCAAATATTAGACCATGGTTTAAAATAACAATAGAATGTATAAAATTATACGGAAAAGTAACACCCGTGCACACATACGTACTAAATCATGCTATATTACGATTTCTGTATATTAAAGAAACAAAGGGTGTGGGAGGCGTAACGTAATACATCTTTATTCATACTAAAATAAACTAGGTGTTGAAATACATTTGTAGTTTTAGACGAATATAAAATAGAAATCCTATATTACTATATACAGGTATTATTTAAGGATAATAAGAAACCCCTTCGTATGAAGAGGTGTATACATTTTTTAATTTACTTCACAAGCTCTCCCAGTAGATGAACGATGTGACTTACGACTAAAATTTATAATCGGATATTAAAATACTTTAATTAAGTAAAATATAAAATTGTATTCATGTTAGCATAGTACCATAGTAATATGTTACAAAAAAATGATAACCCTTATCCACATGGTAAATTAATCGAATACAAATTTACAATTTCTGTGGTTTCGTTTGTGCTGTAATTATACAAATCCGTATTTAAAAGTTTGTAACTTAACAACAAATTCAAAGTTTATAGCACAAATTGAACCAGAAAGCTTTCATATAACTGGAATAAATCTACGACCTTCAACTACAGACACGCATGTCAATTATTTTGAAGATTACAAACTTATATGGCAAAAAGGCAGACTATTTCAGCAAAGCCTACGCTGGTAATATCTAAAAATTAAGAACTCCATGCGAGGTAGATGAAATTCAGAAAGTTTCTCATGAAAATTGTAGTCAGTATCTAAAGGGCGGTTTACAGACAACCAACGTCATAAGAAGCATCTTGGGTTTTCTTACAAGACGAGCAAACTTGGATTTGTAAGATGCTCTTTTGATTAATACTCTAAAAACATTGTGGAAAAAAGCAACGAATGCAGGAAGCGGTCATTAAATGAATTTTGGACTTATGTGTCAAACGACTCCGACAAAAGTATGGTCAGGCTGGTTCAAAAAGTTCAAGTTAAAAGAAAATGATCGAAGCATCAAAACTGTGAACCTCTACATCCAAAAGAATATTATATGTACGTAGAAGAAGGGTGTTTACAAGTGCATGTTTTTTACTCTGAAGATTGTTCGACGCTACTTTGATAATGTCACCACCTGGGTAATGTTATATACCATGTCAAAGAGGTGGATTTCAAAAAAAGAAGGTTCAACAAGATTTTGAAAAATATCAAACAAAAAGCCAGAACAACTGATTTCAATGGATTGAAGCACATAAACAGAAATGACAAAATCAATATTATGTACATTATGTTTCAGTTTTTATCGTTATGTTCATTAGCTGTCTAAACTGTCTAAAATGAAAACGACATTAAAAAGAAACAGAATTACTAATTATAGTTAATGAATAAATTTTAGAATATCAATAATTATGTGCTTTTGAAAAGGTTATGTACGATGAAAAATACGTTATTATTATTGCGTAACAATTTATTTGAGTAAATCTTCAAATCCGTTCATTAATGCAAAATTACAATCTAAGTATTTATAGAAAAAATCATAGTGATTAATAAAAATTAAATTGTGAATCAAATTTACCGTGTAGGAATATGCACATAAATTTATTGTAACAAACACAAACAAGCAGTTCTATCTTAGAAGATATACCATAACATATTATTATAAACTACTTAGCACAGTACACGTACACTGATCATTCGCGCAAGGCCAAAATCGGCGATCTTGACAATGTTATTCTGGCCTACGAGAATATTCCTTGCTGCCAGATCACGATGGATGTGCTTCGCCTCCTCCAGATAGGACATGCCTGAGGAAATTTGTGTCGCCATAACAACAAGGTCGTGCAGTTGGAGACGTCGACCTTCAGTGCTCTGGAGGAAGTTGAGAAGGGAGCCCTTAGGCATAAGCTCAGTGATGATGTAGAAGGGCTCCGACTGTGTACACACGGCATAGAGTTGGATGAGGTGCTGGTGGTGGAGGCGCTGCATTGTCTGTGCCTCCTGGAGGAAATCCGCTGTGTTGAAACAGTCTACATTTTGTGTGGCATACGGCGGAGTGAAAAGAGATTAAAGAAGGGAAATGACAAATGTCCTCATCTTGACATAGTTACACAATAGACACAAACAAGTTTGTTAGTTGCCTTATGATAATTCAATTTTGAGATAACTTATCCATAATTTGATTGCCATTTTATAATAGTTAGTGTTGCATATGCTGACTGCTAAGAAATTAAAAATTGATAAATTTTGCTATTAAATTTATAAATAACATACACATATATATCTAATATTAGTACATCAACTTAATATTTTAAAAATTCGATAAAAATTTAAAATTTAAATATTAAGAATAAGAGTAAAGTTGTTCATATATAAAGGAATGATTTAAATACAAAAACTTGAAACTATTTCAATATCACGTATCGTAATTTAATCTATCCTAATGCTATGACTATGTTGAACGACATTAGGATATTGAATTATTTCACCAGTGAGATAGCTCACTCATAGATCATTTCACAAAATTATAAAAGATTAATTTAAAAAAGTGTTTTATAACCCCTTTCTAGTTTTACCGTTGTAATTTTTATTGCACCTCTCTAATATTTTTCTGGCTGTAAGAAAATTTCCTACAAGAGTTTAATATTATCCATTTTATAGAAAACTTGTGTTAAGGTCATCTCGGATGATTCTTTTGATAGAAGAACGACTAATATATTTTTCTAATAGTTAATATTAATTGACGATTTATAGTCTGATCTAATCAAAGTTATTTTGCTTTGCATATTACTTCGTAGAGAAACTAGAGCAAATACATAATATAATGCAGCTAACCGGTTGCATGCGAATCACCCATTAATTATTGGAAAATATTAGATTGTAAAGAGGTAGGCATGTGACAGATTGCAAATAAGCAATATATCGTATTTATTTGACCTTGTTTGAACATTCCAAGAAACTAATCAAACAGGCAATATTTTAAAAGTGGTAATTGTAAGGTCAATGTATATTAAATGGAATGCTTACTAGAAAACATAAAATAAACTTTAAAGTAAACTTAAATAATTAATTATGTGAAAATAGAATGTTTATTAGTAAACTTTCATAATTAATTAATAAAATCAAGTTACATCAAGTTATGTTATTATCAGTAATAATTCAAGGATACATTTATAGTGGCCGTATTTACAATCAATAAGTTAACTACTAGTACTACTAAGTAAAAAAACAGCTTTTATAACAACCTAAAACGACATTGTACACAACATTATTAAATGAAATGAAAATAGAGAAAAAATATATATTTAAATTGAATTTACGTCAATCATTTAGTAAACGCATTTAACTATTCAACTCTGACAGTGCTGCCAACAGTAATTTCTACGATTCATCAAGTATTACTATCGGCTTACAAAACACATTGATGTATGATTCAACACCAACTCAAAGGTCAATGTTATTATGGATTATAGTCAACAAAAAACATGAACTATCCAACTAAGAATTAAATACAATGGTTTACTGTAAGCTCAACGCAACAGTGCTTTAGCCAACTTAAAATATCCTTGTAATATTAATTATAATGTATCACATCATAATTGATTGCATACATGATTCAGGAGTAATAGTAGCTATAGAAATTAAGCTTTTTAGAAAAAAAAATTGATAGTTAAAATCAACAAGTAGAAAAAGAAGCACGTGAGAGTGAAGAAGCCTACACACGACAGAAATTTAATACTATATCATATTGATAATATTAGCTGAAGGCAAGCTATAGCGACTGACTAGGCAGCACTTAATATGCTAACTGTGCAGTAACTGCTTGATTCTTTTAGTGCATACAACACGTCATATTGCCTTAAATAGGAATGCTGACTCATAGTTTTTTCAGACGGCTATCCAAGTATTGCTTATATATTATACTAGTATTATGGATAATACCATAGAAATTAGTCTGAATAAACCCTTACCTACATATGACATAGTCATGTTATAGTATTGCCTGCTAAATTATTGACCTCAAAAATAGATTCAGAACCAGTAACAGTAGTAGTGCTGTAGCGTCTCCCCTAGACAGGGACAAAACTAAACCCGTATGTGGTCTTAATCGAAGACATAGACTAGACGAGCCGCAATAATATTTATGAGAGCAATAAGTTCAGTAAACAAAAAGCTACACATATACATTAGTACTCCTGTTACATATAACTCTGCTAACATTTATAAACTAATTCGATTTTCGACTCTTTGAAGAGTATATTTGAGTAAACCAATAGAAGCAGCTACTATAGCCCGTTCAACTATCACCATCTTGCATTTTTCAGCCAGAGACAAAAATGTCAAATAAAAAAGTAAAAACAATCACAAATACATTTTCATTCACAACGCGTTCCAAGAAAACAATGTTCCCCTCTTCTGGTAAAATAAATATGAAATTGGCGGGTAATATTATACAATAGTCTAGATTAATAAATTGAACAATACAAAAATGCTTACGAAGCGTGTAAAATAGTATGACATCTATTACATGACATTAAAAACATAAGCAGAATGACAGAGAAAGAGAGAAATTAGGGAAGCTAAAACACATAAAGAAAAAACGAGGCACCATTATTTGTAAGTGTTCCATTTAAACGAGAATTGTGTGTTTTAATTAAAATGGTTTCATTATATCAAAGTCCGATGAGCCTAAGCTAATTATTTAAAAGAAATCTTAAGAGAAAATGTTTCTACAGGTATGACAGTTAATCAAATGAATGACGTGATTTTTCTGATTGATGCTCCCTGATCCTAGTTGTCAGATGTCTTTTGGATCACACGAACAGGAGAAATTGTAGACACACTTAGCTTCAGTTTAGTTTGAGTTTTTGATTTAAATAAAATCTTGTTTTTTATTATAAAATATTGAAAAGCGCATATAATTTTATAGTTTAAGCGAAACTTCGTTAATCTAGACTAATATATAATCTTACACGCTAATTTAATAATTATTGTATCTTTGTTGTCTCGAAATGCGTGTTAATTAAAACTTATTGTTATTAACATTTATTGTTGATTCTTTTTACTTTTTATTTGAGACATACTCTTACCTAACTGATTATTGCCTAAAAGTTTATCCGAGTGAAAATATTTCAAGAAAACAAAGTTATGATATATTTGTAAAAAGTCGGTAGTTTTATTGAATATTATATTTAATCTGAAGCAATTTATCAACCAAAATAATCAAGATAGTACATCATTTAATATAGAAATTCTAAGTTTGTCAGACTAAAAAATAAGATAACTAAATAATGAAGAAAATAAACAACAAAAATGTAGTTCTTTCGATGATGAATACATTTTCTATAATACACACAGAATGGGTGGTGACGATATTTTATGTGCCAGTGACAAGAAATTTTATATAAAAATAACATTGCAAGAGCTTAAATCAACCAATAAAAATTTATGTTACACAATTTTACTATATTAATATACTAAACAACAGCAACAATCATTATGCAAAAAATATAAGTGACAATCATAAATGTACTAAATAAAGTATTCGTATTTCGTATTAAAAGTTTCTTAAGTTAAATAATATATACATAATATCTTATATACAGTTGTATTTCTAAAGAAAGTAGAAAAGCTCTACGGATACTGCACAAGTATCTGTAGAGCTTTTCTACTTTCTTTAATTTTACCGGATAGCCTCTACTCTCAGAGATAAAATTATTAATTATCCAGTAATAGATAATCTTAGATATATTTTTATGTACATAAAAATATATCTATTTCAGCATTAATACAAAATTTTTGCACATGAAAACATTTTCAAATCTTGTTAAAAATCCGTTTTGAATTCTGATAAAAACTAAAGAAACAGTCAAACCGCATATCATAATTATGTAATACTTTTAAATGATTATTTATCCAAAAGAGTTGCAATATATTATTATTTTAAAATATGTGAATATCTTACTCAAATATAAACCGAATAATGTCCAATTCAATATTTTACATAATCATAATATGGCTGTTGATATAATGTACAATGAACATATCAAAGAAAATAATATTGATATCAGGGTGCTTATAACGACACATAAATAAAAATGATCAGTAAAACGTTTGGCAACGCACCGGTTTTGAGTGTTTTGACAGCGACTTCAGTAGTCTTGTTCCAGAGTCCCCTGTAAACTTCACCAAACTGACCCTGGCCAATCTTCTCCATGAGTTCAATAGAAGATTTAGGGATCTCCCACTTGTCCACAACTGTATGCGCTAATCCGATTGGTTCTGGATGGATCACCTGTTGAATAGAAGAAACGAAACAAACCAAGATTCTCTGTTAAACTAATTGCACCAAAGAACAAGATGGAATAATGGTTCATATAATAACATTCAAAATAATATGAATTAAAATGTTCACTGCAACGAAATAGTGTCAGTCAACAATTCAAACTATAATATAATAATATAATGTTAAAACTAAATGAAAATATAGTTTTATTTATTTTAACTTAATTGATAACCAAATAGCAATAAAACTTTGCAGTTATAGCCTTCTTAAAGTATATTATGCAAAATATACACCAATATATAAATATTACATTTGGACCATAGCGTAATAATACCAAAAGAATTCACTCGGTCACAAAAGCATAAATATGTTTGTTTAATTATTCAAAGTTCGCCATTTTATATTTCCATCAATGCAATGGTAATTTACGTTCTAAAACAGTATAAAAGATCGATTTTCCAACGGGCAAATGTACATGATAATATAAAGTACTAAGTTTATAATTAAAAGTTAAAATATAGAAATGTGCGCCTGAATTAGAGCTACAATAATATGTAATTTATAGAAATATAGCTTGAACAACGATAAAAGTTTTTCGATAGAAGCAAATAGCTTTTTTGCCTACGTTTAAACTGTAGGAATATGAAATAAGTGCCCGTACACTATAAGCTATACATACCAAATAATGTAAGCAAAATTAGTTATTTGCTGTTATAGAAAAACGTTTTTATTATTTATGCTGTACTCCGTAAAATTACATACTATTGTAGCTGACATACTGACGAACATTTCTATATTTTTTGCGCAGTTTCAAAATGGTGAATTTTCTGCTTGAATCAAAAGAGTAAGTATTACAATCCTATATTTGGTCATTTCAGTGTGGACCAAACATCTATGGTTTTATATGACGTTATTACACTATTTAGCATGCGTTGTTAAATATAATTATTTGAACTATTTTCGTTTTGATTTGAGTTACTTATTTAAATTTAATCGAAAAATATATTTTAATTAAAAATATATTATTAAACAATTTTCATTGGAATAAAGTAGTATGTTACCAAAAATCAGGAAGCCATTTTTGGAGCATTTTTAAATTAAATTCAAAATCTACATGGTCGAATTATCTTGTCTGTAAATTTTGATAGATGTATACATTCAAATGCGCTAATTAAACACTCTTGGTATTATTACTCTATGATTTGGACATTATTGATAATTACGGTACAGTTTACGGCCTATAAATGTCGCACCTTCTTGCAAGGCTCCCTGAGCTGGCAACACAGCCCATCAACAGTAGATTGGTAATGTGTGATAAGGGCAGGAATGCCAGCGAAGTAGAACTCGCGAGAGATGTAGTATCGGGAGCCGTTCAACTTGGACCGAGAGAGACGAGACCTGATACGATAGTGCTTCACTGACTCCTTATCGCGGACTATAGGTAAATTTCAAGTAAAGGGGACTCTTTTAAATTATGGGTTTCTCTATTTAAAGTCAAAAGCATTTATTTTTAATTCTAAGTATACAAAATAGTATGACACTTACTCCCGTTAAATATGAGTATACGTTATAAATAAGTTAATTTCGAATCAATTAAAGCACTATATAATTATGATCAACACAATATGTTGTCTGTGCTTAAGTTGCATTATAATGCTAACTTATTACTCACATCTCAAATTTAGATTACAAACGGGTGCTTATGAATTCAAGAAAATGTCGATTATTTATTGAGGCTAGAAAATTTGTTAAGTACATAGTAAATTTACATACTACTGTATAAGCATTATAAAGCCTAATATAAGACTTGTACCATTGCTTTAAAATAAATTATTCATTCAAATCGGATAAACTTATAAAAATGTTAAAATTAGAATATTTCAAATATATTTTGTATCCAAAAATAAAATGCTGGTCAGTATTTAACTAAATAAGCAGATTAAAATACTATACAAACTGATTTTATTTTGGTTTAATAAACAAATATATATTTTTAATTATTACAAATAATAATGCATCCTTTGAAAAGATTAAAACTGTAAGAACAGCACAGAATAAAAATACAACGAAAGCTTAGAAGAGTATGTTTTTATTTGTAAGAATTTATACTAACACACTGATCTGCTTAGTTCAATCCATTCCAATATAGCATTCGATTTACATTTATTTTATATATTTTACTTTAAATACGTATTCATTTCTAAAAACCCCAAATAAATTAAATAGTTAGTTATGCTATGTAAGAAATATTTTTTAAATGTCATACAAATTACAACTATTTCAACCAAAAATCACATTAACATTAAATTACCTGAAAGGGAGAATTCTCCACTTCTGGATTCACTATTTCGTACTAGGAAACTGCCATGGGGTGTATCAGCTCGTTTTAACTGTTGTTCTGCCTCCAAACGTTTCATATCACCGAAGAACCATCTAGAAAAAACAAAACGAAAAAGTAAAGAAAAATAAAGGTATACATAGTTGATAAATATATTAGTAATATTAACTAAAAAAGTAAAAATCAAACACTATAAAAAAGAAAAGTATATCACTATTAAAATATAGTAAGTCGTTTTAAAGTCAATATAATACAATTACAGTAAAAATTAAACTAATTCTCTTTCTAACATTAACATCGTTGTAAAGTTGACATACAAAAATATTTACTTTTGGGATCTAATAAATTAAATAAAGTAGTAAAACAAAAACATTTAAAATTAGAAAAAAATAATTGAAGGAATTTAAACAAAAATCTATGACAGATAATATTTCATAATTATTAAACCTTGATGAACTAAGACTACAATTTAAAATGTCAATTTAATTGTCGATTAATAAAATATGTATTAAAGCACTATTTATATTAAATAAACAAGTGCATGGTGCATATGCCTTATGAATACATAATAATACTGTAACATACCAATTTATATATATTTACATAAATAAAACAGACGATGTTTTAACAAGATGTGTTTATATACATTACAAAAAGCTAATAAATTAAAAACATATTAGACAGTCAACATAGGTTTAATAAATTGTATTTGGCTTTATAACCAAATAATCCACTATACTTATTCAGATATTTCTTTAAATAAAAACGAACGGTATATTACAATTGCATTCTGCTATAGCTATTAGGGTGTGGATTAGTGAAGACCCCAAATACGATCGAAGCAGTGCTGTCTAAATCTTGACTTTCGTGTACTAATATAGAGGATACAAATACTCAAAACCGTCTATTTTATTCTCCTTAATATACATTTGGATAACTTATTATTTATAATACAAATAAAGGTTTTCGTGAAAAGTGGGAGCATGAAACATTTAGTAATAGGTTATATTGAACCTCCTAGAAGATAATACATACTCCCATCAAAAGTCTTGAGGTACCGAATAATACTAAGTATGGCGTTAAGAGTAAATACAAAATCTATAATGTATATAAATAATATGAAAACCTGAATTACTAATCGTTTACTGTTTACCCGCTAGTTCAATCCACTATATTTAAATAAGGGACATATGTGAATATAATACATTATATAGAGAGTAGCGCCTGTACTGTATAGTGATAGAATATTATAAAATGAAAACACAAAGTAAACAACATAAAAATACAATACAACCCCTAAAAGCATTGATGTAATAATATATATATATATATACACACACATATAATATTATTATATGTGTAATAAAAATTCCTCAAAATATAAACATTCTCGCAAGAACTTGATAACCTGAACCCCTCACCAAACTTTTTATATATTCTCTAAATCTCTCTCGAATATATGTTTCGTAGTTGAATATTATAAAAGGCAGCAAGTATATCAGGAATAAAACAGCTCGGTGTATAGTTTGCGCTTGTTCTTTGATGGATGCGTACAGATTTCGAGATGAAGAAGATAGTATAAAGATAGAATTTTAGGTCACATATGGCCTGTATACACATATATACATAGTGCTACAGAAAACACCATATACAGGTGTACGCCGCAACATACCTACCGCATAAAATTCACAGTATTATACACACAAAAAAAATCAAGCTACAAGCTCGTCGATTTAACAAAACTAATGGAGACGAGTGTGGTGATCATATATACTCGTACAATTACGTGACAAAAGGCAGCAGCAACCGTACTGAAAACTACACATATCTAGGAGGTATGTTATGCGGAGTCTCCAGACAAACAACCCCAAGTGCTAATTTGCAAGTTAGAATCAATGTATGTCAGAGAAATAATCAGAGCAAGCGAACAATTCGGATCATCTAGACGCTGTTTTCCACGATACAAAGCAATGAGTGTATGAACAGACTCAGATAGTGGCTTCAATAGTAATACTGGTACCATTTAGTTAACACTAGTACAGATTTTTAATGGGAGGAAATTGATTTTAAAAGTTTACTTGCTCGCCTATTACAGTACACAGTATTGTCACCATGTTATATTATATTGTATTTTAGTTTTATGTACATATATTTCATCCGAGCTCATACCGTCAGCAATACTATTTCTTTAGAAATGCACAAATAGATTTTAGAAGCTTTATATTCATATATAATGTCACAAAAGGTTTATTACAAGTCATACATCACATTATAATGATATATGCTTTGTATAATAATAATGCCCCAATTTTGAAATGCATGGTACTAAATTGCTCCTTCTTTGATAGACTTATTAAAATTTACATGAAACAGAAATATACAAAGAATACATCATTGCAGAACATGTTACAGTTATTCTATATAAATTAATCATTTATTGGGAAAACATCGATTTATGTATATGGGAAAAGTTTGCCTAGATCGAAACTTAACAATATTCAACAATATTGAATAACTATATTCAATTAGGAAACAACAAACCAACTAAATCATGGGATCGTCATATAACCAAATATTAGCAATTCGTTTAAATGTATTACTCATTATATTATCGATAATAATCAAACTATTATCTGATAACTGTATCTCACTGCAGAATGGTATCTCAGTAATAGCTAGCAATAAAAATAAAGAATAATATAACCAATTTGGACATCGTTTTAAAACTCATTGGAAATATATACAATAATATATATTTGTCTATATTATGGATTATTGTTAAGGAAACATTAAAAGGGAGAGTTCGTAAAATGTCTACTTGTATTAATGGTAGTAATGTCAGTACACAAATATATGTCTTAAGAAATTAACGAGTAAAACTTAAAAAGTAACAAGCTACATAAGAAAATAACACTGAAATATAGTTTCCATGTGTTATAGAATAAATCTTAAAAAACTTTGTTTCTAATGTAGCTATATTTTTACAAAATGTTGGCAGTGTTTTAGAAAGTAGTCATTTTATAACAAATTACGCTCCAGTAGTTGATTTTATATTTCAAAATAGATATTTACAGATGCCCACCAAGAATACATAATAAGAAATTAATACAAATTGAATAGAAAAAATGAATAATTTCGGTTTCATTTGAACTATTTCACTGTTTATAAGATTCAAATGAAATATCTAGTATTGCAAATAAATGAAATGATTGTTTAGTGCACATTAGTATAAAACCAATCATTTTATTATAAATTCGTAGGTGACTAACAATAATATACAATAACAGATAGCTGTTGTTTACAAAAAATATCCTATCAACAAGGCTATCTTTTTGTAGATAGGGTAATTTGCCTAAACAGCAGCGGAATATAATTTCCAGAGAAGGCAGAATAAAAATACAAACTCACTCATTAGATTCAAGACTACAATCAGGCGCAAGATAGTTAAAGGGGACATAGCCCATCCTTTTCGACACCAGACATTGTGCATACCACCATGAGCCCTGCGAGCGGTCAAGAATATTGAACAACTGACCCTTGGTCATACTAAGGTCGTCCTCTACGCGAGCCTGGTAGTTATGCACAGCCACAAATCGCTCGACATCCCCTCCGCTGCCACAGACGCTGCTACTGCATGCACCATTCTGAGCAGCGGTGTCAGGGCAGAGAGGTCCACCATTGGTGGCATGGGGACTCGTCTTCATGTTAGAGCTGTTTAACTCGGTATTGCCGTTGTCTGATGGAACACCTCCAATGGGCTAAAAGTAAAGGTTTATTTGGACTTCAATTGTTTAATTGTTATTAACTAAGATTACTACAATTTTGTAGGTATTATTTCATTTTCCAGAGCTATTCCAATTTTAAATACAAAATTCTTGGACTCTATCTGTATAAAATGACATTTATTAAAATAAAATAAGAAATGTAGCTCACTAAACTTATTTTATAAAAAAAGTTTATAATTTGAATTATATACATGTAATAAAAATGAATTCTACATATAAAATTAACACTACTAGTAAATTTTTTTTTAATTATTCAGACACAAGATATTTCAGAGTCAACCCTCTGTTAATTCTTTACTCTGTGCCAAAGGGTATTCCTGGCTTTCCGATATTTTCCATTTTTCTTTGATTTTTATTCATCCCCGGTCTTCTAGGGCTGAGTAGGAACTCTGTATAACCATATTATGTCTAGAAATTTAACTTTATTTTTAAAATTGAACAAACAGAGGTATTTAAGTTTTATTCGATTTCTTAAAAAATGAAAAATTAAACATTTTCAACCCTGAAAAATGCATACAATGAAAATATGCACATTTAAAAATAATTTATGTAAACCAGTTCGACAATACTACCATTGTGTAGGAAAAATATGTTTATAATTATATACAAAAGTTCAAGGAAATTGAAAAAAAAGAATAATTGCACAATCTAATATATTCACTGAAAATTATATATTTAATAGGTTAAATACTTATAATAATTTTTCAACTATTTAAAATAAATATGGTAAAAAGCTTTATTACCTAACACAGAATAATCTGAAACACAAATAACATTTTTTAAATATTTATTAAAAACTACAGTGCACTTACTATGAATGTTTGTGAAGAGGTCTTTGTTCTACCACTGTCCACTAGGGAAGAGTTCATCTGCTTCCTATCATTAATTACTTCAATATCCAAATTGCGTTTTGAAGAAGGAGGACCTGTTTTTGACTTGCGGATAACATCACCAAAATGACTTTGTCTTTTTTGTGAATGCTGTACAGGTGGTTTAGTCCAGTAGTTTCCCATTCTGATTTTTTATAATATAAGTGAAAAAAATAAATATATGTACAAAACACACCTAATATAAGCAGAGTTTATTGTTCAAATCAAACTGTTTAAAAAAAACATTATTTGTCTTGTCAAACATAAAGTTCGATATTTAATATAAATACCACATGTTTTTAAATTTACAATGCATACATAGTACATAAAAAAATTATAATATAAGTCATATGTATTAATTGTTTCAGTGTTTATTATTTAATTTTAACTAATAATATATAAAATGTTTTTAAAAATAGTAAACACAGATATAAAACAAAGATAATAAAACAGAACAATTGCATTTACATATAAAAACATCAAAACATTTTATTATTTAGAAAAATATACAATCTTCTTTATCAACTTTCAAATCTAGTGACCTTTAATAGAATGTTACATTTTAGACTGACATATTATCTTTTATGTTCATGTGTTTTATGTATTAATCTAATTGTTTTCACTTGCTCAGTTTGCCTCCATGTTAGCCACATACGAGTATGTTTGGTCACAGTATGTATTTCACCTCTTTATAGTCTGTGTCTCATTTGTCTGTTTCTTCCACCTTAATTATCTCTTCTGATTGCAATAACTACCACTCTGTCACCAATAATTTGATTAACCATATTTAGATTAACAATTAATTGTGTGCCTACATTAATTGATGGATATTAGAAAGATTATCAATCACTTTCAACAAAGGGAAAGACAGAACATGACCAGTTTAGATCTTATTTGATCTCATTAGCTGAACATAGTCTCAAACCAAGCTTCCTTATGATTATTGTACAAGCATTTTAACCATTTAGCTGCTGGCTCCCATGCTAGAAGTGAAATTATTTTATTGCTTTTAAAGCACAATGCAGTGACATACTACTTTGAAGTTGGGTGACAACACCACTTCTATACAACAAAGAGTGGGATAAACCAAATAATGATTTCACTTCAAGCATGGGGGGCCAGCGGCTGAATGGTTAATGTGCTTGCACTGTAATTACAAGAAAGCTTGGTTCAAGACTATATTCAGCTGATGAGATCAAATAAGATCAAAACTGGCTTGTTCTGTCTTTCCCTGTGTTGGAAATGTTTGATTGATAATCTTTCTAATATCATATTTACTGAATAGGCTTCAAAATCGTTTCAAAATAAATGACTCCATCTTGACTTGGTTCAACTCATACCTTAATGGCAGAACTCAGGCTGTTAAGGTTGACACTTCCATATCTACACATTGTCAACTACTATGTGGTGTCCCTCATGGATTTGTCTTAGGCCCTGTTTTATATAGACTTTACACATTCCCAGTTTCTGACATTGTGAACTCTATAGTGTTAACCATATTATATATCCATATTATATATCCTTATTTGTTTCTTTCGATATTGGAAACACAGCTGAAAATGCAATTACTATGTTAAATTTAACTAATATTCATTTCATTTGAATAACTGTTAAAAATTATTGATTTATTTTACTTAATATACCAAAAATAGGCTATTTTAAAATAATTATAAAATTGACATTGCTTTAGATTAGTATTAATATGAATTATATACCATTGTGTGTAGATGATTAAACAGATATTTCAAAAATCTTATGGTGAAACGATGTAGATGAAATATACTCTATAGTTAATTAAAAATAAAGTTTAATCTAGTAAAGTTTTTTGTTGAAAAAAATATCATCTATATCTATTTCAGTATGTATAAATGACTATAATAATAAAGATTATGTTATTACTTTTATAATTGGCATAATGATTTACATGTAAATATCTTTCTAAATATTTTATTATGAAAAACACATCACTACTAATACTATTGTTTGTTAAATACTAAATGAATTATATTATTACCTTTAGCTTTATAATTAGAATAGTGATGCATATCTGAATATCATTCTATAAATAGAATATTTCCTATATTGATATTTTCAACATGTACTATAAATAGCAATTAAAGGAAATATGTATACAAGTAAAACGTTTGCCCCATGTGTTTTGCCATTGATTTTGCTGCACATTTTTATAATTATGTGCAAAAATAATTTTAAAACAATAAAAATAAGGTGCATAAAAGGTATTTATTTAAATAATTATATAAATTGAATTTCTGTATAAAAATGTAAATCTAAATAATTATTTTGTTACAAAAATCATTAATTTAATTTTAATCATGAAAACAGACTACAATATATCTAAATGACTTTAAAATGTGTAGCAATATAAGTACAACAAGACTTTTAAAACATGGGGCATGAATTAAAAATGCAATGCAAGCATTTTGCAAGGCTTAAAAACAGCAGTAAATTTTCAAATGTGACTTAAAAACATACATTTTATGTCATAGAGATACCTTACCATGCACTTTAAAGGGGATCAGGTCAAAATGTAACTGCATCAATACACACATAAATAAAAATGTAACCACAAAAAAATGTATGGGATGTATATACAATGTCAGTTAGAATTGGTTACTTTGTTTCATCAAGCCAGAAAAGACAGAGTCCCCATGTTAGAAAATCAACATAGTATGTACAACCCATCAATAATCAATTATGTTTATGTGGTTACATTTTGCCATGGTAACATTTTGACCTGGTTACATTTTGACTGTAAGTCATATTAAAGTCACATGGATACCTTATCATACATTTTTAAGCCTTATAAAATGCTTGCAAAGCATTTTTACATCAAGTAGATACCTTGCTGTGTTTGTTATAGAATACTTGCCACTCATTTTTAAGATTTATAAAATGCTTATTCTATGTTTTGAAGTTATAAACCTAGATACCTTGCTGCATATTTTTATGTCATAGATTCCTTGCCATATATTTTTAAGCCTTGTAGAATGCTTGCAGCTCATTTTGAAGTCATAGATTCCTTGCCATGCATTTTTAAGTCATATTGATTATATGCCAGAAATGTTTAAGTCATACCTTGTTGTACATTTTTAAAGTCATTTTGATATCTTGCTGCATATTTGTATGGAATATATCAAAATATATATACCCTTGTCCTATGAATAGGGTTAATAGTTTTTGGGGTGTAGATATTTATGTATAATGTCAATGATATCTTCATAGAAATTAATTATTTCTAAAAAATAATTTGTTAGCATCTTATTCTTAATTTTAATCTGTTCAAAAAATGTACTACAAAATGCAAAAATAGATGAAAAAAGTTATATCTGTTATATTTTCTATTTAATTTTTAATATAAAATAATGATAAAAAATAAAATTAAATGATACATTTAAATATAAATTAGACTTTAATTTTTTGTAAGTGCTATATTAAGTAGGAAGCAAAGGCAAAATTAAAGGATTCTATAAAAATATAAATAGATTGAAATTTAGATAAAAATAGATATGTGAAATACATTTAAATTATATATAATTAATAATATATTTTGAATTTTGCCTGATTAATGTTTGTTCTTCTTTTAATTTTTAATAATAAAATTTATGTTATATTTATTTAAAATTATATCAATGACAATATTTAATATGTAATATTATATATTATCCTTCTTGATTATAATCTATACCTTTATTATAGTAGCTATAAAGTATAATGCTAATATCAATATAAAAACAAAATCTGAATAAATAAGTATTTAAGCCCTTATGATCTATTGCTTATGCTTTAGACAATTATATTTTTTTGTTATTTGTCAGTTAGTACAATTGCCAATTTTGACTATAAATTAATAGAATAGTATATTTTTTCACTAATCTATTTTTTATGTCTATACTTATTTAAGATTAAGTATGTATCTACATAATTTTCTACATAACGTCTAAAAGGGCGTTATTATATAGTAAAAATATACAGATTGTTGTTTTATGCAAGTATAGTGCATAATGGGACATTTGAAGTATTTGTGATATCAAGTGGGACGTTTTTAATAATGCATAATGGCTAGCAGGACATTTTTAATAATGAATAACAACTAGTGGGATAATTTTAGTAATGAATAACTGCTAGTGGGATGTTTTTGTTTGTCAGCTTAGAACATTTAAATTATATAATGTTGTGAAATCTTCTATATGTATACACAGTTCTCTTAATTTACAATACAAGCAATTACTTTATAAGTTGTTCGATAATTTAAACAATTTTTCGATTTTCAAACTAATATATTTATTGCTCTAATTATTACATTTGTAAAAGTAAACCTACAACTTTGCCTAAGACAATTGATGAAATTTTTGGAGGGTGTTTACTTTACATATCAATATTAATAAAGGTGTATATCAATATATTTATTACTGTTTTAAAATATATAAATTACCTTTTAAAAATAATAAAAAATGTCCCACCAAATGTCTTGCTAAATATCCTGCTAAATGTCCTGCTAAACGTCCCGCTAAACACCCCACTAAGTATCCTGCTAAAGTTTAATATGTCAAATAATATATCAATAAATTTACAAATAGTTATAAATATATTTACTTAAGTTTTATTTTAAATAGTTCAAACATTAATTTAATAATTAATCATTGCTTAAAATTAGTTTAACTAATATTACTATATTGTCTATAGTTTTTTTCAAATAGTTAAACATTAATTTAATTAATAAATTAAAGTAATGTTTGAACTATTTGAAAAAAACTTTAGTCAATATATTTATAACTATTTTAGAGAAAGATTTTACCAACATTTTTAAAGAAATAATTTGGGACACTAAATTTCTGAAATTTTTAAACAAATAGTTTAGGATACTAAAATACGGGATTGTCTAATTGTGCAATTTTAGTTAGAATTGGTAACTTTGTTTTATCAAGTCATAAAAGATGGAGTCCCCATGCTAGAGAATCAACTTTGTATGTACAACCCATCAATAATCAATAATATTTATATGGTTATATTTTGACACAGTTACTGTTACATTTTGACTGAAAGTCACAAAAAAGAACCTAATAATTATGCTTAAATAAGGAATGATTTTAAATATCTCACAAGTTCTTCTCCTTCATGTACAAGTCCAACTTTATCTTCTGTCAAATTTTCAGATGACTTAGTTTGTTCTTCTTCTTCACCTTCATCTTTATAAACCTTTACCTCATCCGTGGAGGCTAAATCGTCACCTCCGGCTGAATTCATTTGTGGCATTTTATGCCTACATTACTACTGTACAAATCCATTAGCCCACATCAGTGTCGATTAGTAGCGAATTTTTATAGCAATCTGAATTATGCGCTATTAGGGAATGTTAAACTAACTGAGATAAATTACTTTTTTTAAACAATTTTATTAAAGGCAATTCAAGTACAAATTCTTGAATTTATTCGAGAATTACAAATCATTAATAAATGAATGGGTTAGAATTCATCTCATTTATTTTGCATGTATATGCATTTTTACTTAAATTGTTGAGAAGATAATTGAATAAATAAAACGCCATGAAAGTATTGCGATAGTCCAAAATAAATAAATGAATAGCATCATAAAGTCGCGTTACAAATGTTCTTTTAACTATATTTAATTTACATAATTTACAATGCGTATATATATAGTGGTTCAGTGGCGTGTGCTGGAGGGAGTTACATGGGTTCTGGAACCTCTCTCTTGCCAGAACTCTTTCAAAAATTAAAATGGACTACCTTAAAAATCATTATAGACTGAATGAAAGCTGCAATATGTGATTTTTCTGAAATAATAATGTATACATTTTTAAAAATTGTAAAATATAGTAAGAAAGTGTGGTTCTTCAGATGTAAACGCACCCCCTTGGACGGCTGACGTCCCTGCTGCATCTACAATTATTGTTATTGTTCACCATGGTATAGGTACCTACTTGTAAAATGGAGAAAATACGCGACACGTACTGTTTTAGACCATAGAGTAAGAAGGGTAAGATTTACTGACTCTATGACCTCTATAATGTTTCAGAAGCCCTCTTCTATTGTTTCAGACGCGCTCTTTTTAATTTAATGTGATATTATACCATTAACACCAAAGTTTAACTTACATACGCAAAATATACCTATAAATTCAATTACATATGATTGGAAAGATAACGGATTTTGTTTTATATATAAGACCAGAGATACATTATATAAGAATTATAATGTAATTCTTGTATATATATTTCAATTAATCAATTTGTAGCCTAATATATTTATCGACGAAATTTGTAAGGAAATAATTATTTAAAATATTGATTGTAATACATGACAGTTTATATATTTATGTCAATACTGGAAAACCAAGCTCCCATTTGTGTTCATGGAAATTATAAATTACAGAAACAAATCATTCTAAAAAAATTTCAGTTTTTGGCGATTAAATAACTTCTCCAATTGAAGGAATTACTGAAATTTTTGCCAACTTTAAATCCGAACTGAGCATATAAATTATGTTGTCATCACTAAAAGTAGTAATTCAGGCTTATTATAAACATATTAATATACAAAACCTACCATATGATGCTAAACAAGTAATCCTATCAAATATGCTCAATCGAACACTACAATCAATAACCTTTTCGAATATCTGTTAAATTTTTAAATGGACAAAAATATTTATACATAAATACACTGAATGTTTGAGTTTATTTTTTGAAGAACGACGAATATTAATATACATACATGGCAGTCACAACTGTGATTACTAATATATTATAATAGATAGCATAGGCTTTTATAAATATCCAAAATGAAGTATATTACACTAATAAGTGTAATAATATATTACATTAAATAAGTATACACACTAAATATTAATTCCAAATTGGGAAGAATTCAAATAATTTTTTTACACTTAATAATTAAAATATCACGTCAATTTGTTAATTACTTATACACTGTAGGATTCGTCTATATCGTATTTTCATTTGCCACATAAAAATACACGATATAGACAAACATACGATATATGCAAACTTGCTTTTATTCTCGAAAATGTAGGCCTATATTGAATTATACACAATTATTGACTTATATTTTATTGATTTATATTTAGAAACGATTTTAGCGGCTCATTAGGTTTGTTAATCTTTGTTATGAGTCAATTATTGGAAGTGAAACGGTACGTATTATATATTGGCATAAATATTGATAGTGTCATGTTG
>JAYRBW010062453.1:0-30279 GCA_036023295.1 Invenusta paracnida
TTAGCAATCATGTTCTCAAATAATAGTTTATTGTGGAATTAGTTATTGAGTGTAATTTTAGTAACAATTATTCAAAAGTATTATTAAAGATATTAAAGTAGTCCCTGTATTATCTAAGATTATTTGCGTGACTTCTTCCTTAAAAGTACACAGTGCATAGAAAAGGAGCTCTTAAACCATTTGGATGTAAAATTAAGTAAACCTCTCATAAAATTGTAAATTTAATTTGTGAGGCAAAAGTGAACCTGAGCATGTTCTGAGATTGAACAACAGTAAAATGTGTATATAATATATATATATATATAATTCTGCATAATACTATACTACTAAAACACAAGTGAACGTATATTGCACAACCAAACTAAATTGATTCAAGTGTATGTATGTATAATATTCTCTCAATGTACTGACATAAATATTTATTGCATGCATATCTATAACATACCATGTGGAATGTGACGTACTTACGTATACATATATACTTGCTGTGCATAATAATTATAATTATTCAATAAATTATAGATAAAATAGTTTATCTTTTGTTATTAACTATTACAATCTGAAAGAAAGGGTCAAACATTTTGTACTTTGTAACTTAAGGAACTTTTCATGTTAACTGGAAATATTTTCTAATTTTACCCAAATTTCAATTATGCAAATAATTGCTTTAATTTTACAACTTTAATATGCACGTTTTATTTTACTGTAACATACTTACTTAGTTTTACTATAAATACCTTAATTTACAATACTATGCCTAATGTGTCGTGTTTCAAAGTGCATTTATAAAAATGTGAATATACATTTAATTAAGGAAATAGTCAGAGTGCACTTTTAATAGCGTCAATATATAGTTGCCATCAAGCGTTACACGAACAGTTTATATTGTACTACTGTGTGGTAGTTTTATATCAGCGATTTCGTATATTATCCTTTTAATAAATTTAACACTGAATTAAATATATTTTAATTTCGAGGTTCCAAAGGCTTTAAAAAGAAAGGCTTAATAGAAAGCTTTAAAAAGTATTACAAATTGGAACGTAATTCCTTTAAATTGCAATCATTGACTTTTGAATCAAATAAGTACAGAAAGTAAAATTAAACAAACGTTGCCATGGTTTTCACTTACTTGACAAGAGCTTTATAATTCTTGGCATTACGATTAAGAACGACGCGAAAATTTCTGTCATCATTTTTGTGGAAATCTTCGATGAGCTCCCATAGCAATTCTGTAAATAAAGCGAAAATATATAGTCTAAATTTCAGGGCAGTGTCATAATAAAATGTAACCGACTATAAGATTATAAAATTAGGGTAACAATATTGTAGGCTTCACCTATAGGGCATTACTTGTTTATAATGGGTTTTATTGCATTACAAACTATGAAATAGGTACATACAAATAGTTGGGTAATAATATATTTTGAACATGAAAATAATAAAGGTAATACAGAAAATGACCCCAAAACAACTCATCGAGCAAGATTTGATTGAGCATGAAAACTTTAACGGGTGAACTGAGGAGATTTTTATGAAGTTGAGGGGGTGAAGATACTGTTCAACCTTACTTCCAAGTTCAAATTGTGACAGTCCAGTAAAAGAGAGAAGTGGAAAGGAAAGGAGAGAGAGCGAGATAAATTTATAGATTGAAGGATGTTGGAGTCTTGATGGTAGGAGGGAGTGGGGGGGGGGGGTAACATTGTCCTCGTCTGACATTAAATCACACAAAATCCTCTCTCTGATAGCTACAGCAATTCTCCCTGACGTATTCCTATATTTATACAATCAGCAGAGGCAGAAAATTTGTAGGGAGTTCATTTTGGGGTTGTGCTTCTGTACTATGTACTACATAATATATAATATCTCAATCTTACTCATTCTGTCGCTCTGTATAAAACCTCCTTGTCTATAACACGGGAGATGAATGTGTATGTGTGCGTATATATTATGAAATGTCTAGAATAAATGTACGCACCCCATAATAATATAGAATGTATTAGTGTCAAATAGTGGAATGAAAGGATGTTTATAAAATATATCGCTGACTCTTACTGCTGCCATTATACTATTATTATTTATAAATATAAAGTCGATTTTGGCGTTTTTCGCTTTCTTCGTAATATAAATAAAAACTTGCAGGTGCATATAACCCTATGTTTTCTTTAAAAGCGTGTGAAGTTTATCACAAGATTATTTACGACAAAGTAATATTCGTACTACAAAAGAGTCATCAAAGATTTTTAATCAACGAAAAGATAATAAAGTAAAGTAATGTAAAATATTGATTGCTGTACAAAATGATAACTAATAGTTTCTTTGGGTATTATTAATGTGGGAAAGGTGGAAGAATGTGATGAAAAAGAGAAATTGTGAGTAAACACGGTTCAGAGAAGAGAAAAGGGGGAGGAAGAAAAATGGTGGGGAGTTTGATGAAGGGAAAAATCAAAATCCTTTTGTATATTTGCATTCTGTTTTTAGCTTGGAAACCAAAGAATTGAAGTTAAGAATAATTTTCAACTGTTCAAGTTGCTAGTTTTACTTATTTTTATTTATTTTACTTTAAGGGTAGGTAAGTGAAGAACGTCATAGCCAAAGTATTCTAAACTTTTTTTAACCCTATCATGCCTTACTTGACTGTGCATTCATAAGATTCAACCTACACATGAAAATACTTCTGAACAATTATATTTTTCTCTTTAAAATTTTTACCCAGAATTTCTTCTCATCTTCTCATTATAACTATTCAGATCAATAATGTTTAATATGTTGAAGGAAAGCATAATATAGGCATAGCATATAAACTATAATGTAACGATTAATATATAGAATAAGAATACTGCGTCCATATTTGACACAAAAATGGCCAATAGCATTCTTTTCGACTCTATAAAAAAGACAGACAGATGATATTGATACATACATTATACACGTATATGTACTCTCAGTTATATAATCAATAACATAGAAACAAAACGAAATTTAAGAGAAAATGAACTATACTGTGTAGAATATTATTAAACTTAGTTGGTGTTTAAGTCATTAATATGTACATATCTTGAGGAGAAATAAATACATAATAACACAATATCCCCAAACCTCAAAAGTATATATGTAGTATAGTCTGTATGATAGTAATAGAGAATGAATTACATCCTACTAAACTTGTACGCCAGAATTATAATAGTTATCGAGTATATTGTTGAAAAATCCCCCAAGAGTATGGACTAGAGGTAACCCCAACATCAGCATTATGTCACAGCTGGTAGTAAAGTGTCCCATAATAAGTCCGTCTAGACAAGCGAACGATAAAAACTTCTAGCATAAACTCTGATCCCCCCCCCCCCCTCCCTTCTCTTCTCTGTCAAGACGATTACACTAAAGAGAATAGATATTTGTCATGATCTCCTGAACATTCTTTGAATGGATACAGGCACCCACTCACAATCAAATTTACATTGAGCTCACACTGACGCTGACGTTTTTGAGATCGAAAGACAGGATGTACCTACTAATCTTTGAGATGCCTCACCGTTAGCTTTCTCAGCCACACAAATTCCCAATTTATATTAGGTATTGTGTATAACTTACTACATGTGTATGTATACCTAAACTCTGCATGCATACATCTTGTCTGCTAGCTAGCCCACTCTTCTCCCGAATGTCTACCATCTTATAGTATGTATATATATTAACTAGTGCGCAGACGATAACGCATACAAAAAAACAGAGAGAGTCAGAAAATAGAGGAAATACGCGAGCAGCTTAGGTGGGGTTATCTCAGGTTACCCACTGCATATAATATACCTAAAATGCATACTCTAAATGTATGCTCTCCACCGAATCCTTTAGTAATTCTTCTTCTTATAATTTCATACGTTGCTCCAACAAAAATGAACTAATGTTTACGCGCATATACATACATTGCTGTTGAGTCGCTCTTCAAAGGGTAATGTGGTAATCTATACAATACAATTAAATCAGGACCCCAAATTTAGACAGACTGCCTACCACTATATCTCTATTGTTTCTTTACCCGTTAACTTTCTCGTTTTCAATTTTATTTAATTGACTTTTAATTATCTTTGTTGTTCATTTGTCGTAACACCGAGTAATGAAATATAAATATATATAAAATAATTTGCGACATAACCATTGGTTAATTATTCAATAATAAAAATATGTCTCTTAGTATGTTACTAACAAACATATTTCTATGTCTCTTCTTTTTAATGTAATTTTAGAAACACATTACATGTAATGTGTTTCTAAAATGACATTAAAAATTCGGCAAATTAATCGATGACAATTCTATCTTTACACTAGCAGTCACGTTATTCAATAGAAATAATTCATTCGATTTCTTATCAAAATCCACGAAAATCTGTCACAATGCTACTAATTTGGTTTACATAAACTGTCAAAATTCAGTAATCTGGTGTCTAATTTCTGCCTTTATATAAGTGAGTTTGAGATAAAAGTATACTAAAATAAGAGAAGGCTAGATAATTATTATATATATACATATAGGCTTAGATGTATAAATAGATGGGTAGATAGTTTTACATAATCGGATGCACAGTTTAAATAAATTGTAATAGATATTTCCTGAAGCATAATTAATTTAAGCATAAATCGCTTAAAAATCGCTTTAAATAATTCTATAAATAGTTACAATTTTTTTAATAAATGACATTTTATTTTTTTTATATTATATGATAAAATCCAATTAATTTAATTAGAAAGCTAAAAAGAAATACTTTGCATTAGATTATAAAGTATAATTTTGAATTACAAAATAATGGTTTGAAGTGCTAAACATATTGATATGAACTAGATATTACTAATCGATATATTTTTTTTACAAAACCGTGAAGTACAGAGAAAAGAAATAATACAATGTAATTCATACTATAGACATATAATGTACTAGGATAAAATATATCAATAATAAACAAAATAGGAACTATACAAATTAAATTCAAATGCGAACTTAAACATATTTTAAGAGCAAATTTAAAAATATTCGTATTAAAAAACATCAAAACTCTAAAAACAATTAATGTTTCAATCGTTATCTATACAAAAATTTCGGGAAATGTCGTTATATAATAATACACAATAATATCACTTGATAATATAATCTATAACATACTATTCCAACTTATAATTATAAGTAAAGAAAATATTATCTAAAATATTCAAATGTTGGAAACAGACAGCTATCCTCGCATGAGAAAGACACTATGCCCTTTTGACTTCCTTATATACTTTTTGCCTTACTTATGCCAAGAGGCAGCATAACATTTTACTGGAAATCTATTTTGCAGCTTTAAAGTATGAAAATAGTCCAAATAAAAGAACTATACACAGCACACACTGGTGCCTATATATATGGAAGTATAGTACGAAATGTGATGAAGCGAATGATGAGTGATCCCGGATAAATAAACAAATTTCTAGATCGGGTCATGGCCGGTGTCTACATTATGAGTGTACAGTATAAAAATTGTACAGATATAGCTGTCATAAGTATGTGTAATGGCGCATTATTCGATCAATATTATATCAAGCTAAATGACTTACAACTGAAAGTTATAGAAGGGGGATAAAAGCTGTTTCATTACACTATGTACAGCTATGAAGGCGTAATTGTGGTGTAGTTGGTTATCTCGATAATCAACAAATAGTACCCCAGTCAGCTGAAGATTTTTTAGCTAGAATGCACTTGATGACTGCGAGAAAAACAACTCGTCCCAAAATTGCCGGTATAAACACCGTACCATTGGTGAAGACATGAATGCATATTGAAGGGGGGGGGCATAGTTGACGCTGCTATCTAGAGTCTGGTGTTGTGCAGTATCGGATTTAGGCAGAGCTACAGCTGATGTATCATGCTAGAGCGATACTAGATATTTATATACGCGAGGCAAAAGTCAGACCGGCAGCTTGACGAAGTGTAGGTGAAAACGGCACACACAACGATTAAATTTGGTAGATATTGGTAAACTGGGTTTATTTGTTTCACACAATATTTAGAGTAATACCTAAATGTAGTTGTAACTATAAAACAGACAAATACAATGCACTAAATGTGTACACAGTAGAGGTACCTATAAATATAAGATTCATCGTATTTATGATGATATCCGTATATTAAAACAGAATATCGGTCCAGTGTTGTATGATTTTAACAAAACTTCGGTAACGAAATGCGGTAGTAATACCGATGTTTGTAATTTTAGACGAGTTAATTATATGTAAAGCAGTCATTTTATGGTACAGTGTGAGTTAATTTTGGTGTAAATACCTCAGGTGAGGTCACAGTGTGTAGAATTTCATTTTACAAAACAAACATAAAGAATACCAACAATCTGCTTCTCTATGATTGGACATCGTGTTTGGAACAATAATTCAGTTTTAGATAATATTATTTTATTTATTTATTTATTTTAGTTTACCAAACACATAATATCTAAGTTACTAATAATGAATTATAATGACCATTCAATTAGCATACATTACTCGTTTAATAAGGTTTATCGATCAGTTTTAATATCTCATTAATAGACTTTAAATTTTAAAAAATCCAAACAATTTATCTTAACCTTTTAGTGATTTTTAGGAACACTAGAAAACTATAGTTAATACAAATATTATACAACCTAGTATTTATTTTGATTTAAAAATGTAATTTATTTTAAACTTTTATATTTCCTTCTTATATATTATAGACTAAACTGCTAAAATGAAACTTCTAGAAAATAATTTATATTCCCTTGTCTTAATTAGCTGAGCATGATTAATCAAATATCATTGAGAGGAGAGTATTCCCACGAAAATAACGTAGATATAAATTTTACAAAAATTCTCAAAATTCTAACAATCTAAATTATGCATATAAAGTTACCATGAACAATCGCGTTATAAAATAAATACTTATAGTAAAAATATCAAAACTCATTCAAATAGGTATTTACATGATTTATTTAGCACAAATTTAATGATCATCAATATTACTTGATTCTTACTGATTCTTGCTTATCAGGAAAAAAATATTATGATATTTGTTGCTTAAGACAAAGTACAAGAATGAATAATATAGATTAGACAGAATCGGTCATCAGTATGCAGAATTTAAACGGAAAAGAAACAAAAACTGTACTAAATATATGGCGAATAAATGTTCCTTCATTAGCATAAATGTGAAAGTACATTACATAGAAAGAATTTTATTAATCTCTCATTTATTGGGTGATTTGGTAAATTTAATGGTTTAATTTGGTGGTTTAAATTAAATCCAATTAAAAACGCAAACCGATAAAATAAGAGGAGCTCTTATAACTCACTTTTGGCCTCCGGAGTTCGCCTGAAGAGATGGGCATCGAGCTCTGGACCCAGTGGAAGTTGGCAGGAGGGCTCGAGGACCTTGCAGAAGTTACGTCGGCTAGACCCAGATCCCCCTGGAGTGCCTGGCACTTCGCCGCCACCTCCAAGACCTACGACAGAGGACGCAGAGGACGTTGAAGAGGAGCCGGAGGAGGGGGCATTAGAGCAACAGGAACACATGCACGAGTGGTAGCGTAAGCGGGCCTCGTCCAGGTAGCAGTAGGAGAGGGCCTCACTGGCGGTAGCACGGTTATCCTGTTGGCCAATGGGGAGAGGGCGAGTGATATTATAAGTATATAGTCCAGAGATCGAAAAGATTATGATATAAATTATGACATAAATGCTAATAAATTTAAACAAATTAACATAAATGATAATTAATTTTATCAAATTTATTTAAATACTAATTAAAATGAATTTTATTTAATTAACAAAAATGATGATTGATTAAACTTCACCTTGATTATAATTGACATTGAAAATTCATTTATTAATTGTTCTCTATTTATCATGAATAATAAATAAATTGATTTGTCGTCTAACATGACATAAACTGATCTAACTGAACAAATAATCAATCGTTGTCACATTAATTATACAAATTTTCTTTGGTCAACAGAATTTCTAATATATTTATGTAAACGTTACTTAATTATATAGAATCAACATAACCAATAGGTACTTATAGTTAACCAATATGAATGCTAATTAATTTAAACTAATACGAATGATTAGTTAATATAGATATTTAATCATATAAAAGCAAAATATGTCATATAATAAACAAATTACAAGTCATGAAGGTATATATATCCTACTTTATCATGCATAAACACAAATATCTTTTCGCTAACAAGCATAGTATATACCATTAGTCTATTTAATTTAAAAAAGTACAATAATTTCGAAAATATGAATTTAATATTATCTAATCTAATTAATTTCAATTAAATTTGTTTTTATTTTGTTTTTATAATTGATAGTGGGAATTTTTGAGTCTCTCTTTAACTTTGTTCGTAGATTGTTTTCATATTTTGTTTTGAAAGATAAAATTATAGTAAAGCATAAAACATTTTCAACATCAAGCTTTGAAGAACATTTTTTCTATTACTTGAAATGTTTCTTGCAAAGAATTACTCGTAAATAAAAAACTTATTTAATGCATTTCAGCTTACATTTTAATAAAAAATACGGAAAAATTTATATAATATTATACCAAAATTTTATATGAAGTATAGCTAAAGAATTCTAGAAAGGAATTATTGAAAAATGTTTTTTGTAAAATGTGGATAGAGGTAATTTTTAATTACATTATAATATTCAAAATAAATGTTCGTGCCTTTAGTAATATAATAAACTCTAATTGGAGATAAGGCATTGTATAGTAGTTATATAGATATTAATTTAGTGCAATATATCTATGAATATGAGGGATTATAATTTTATAAAAAATAAGAAACGAAACAGTTACATTGTAGGTACCTACAATTAATATTATGTCCGTAGTTAAAAAAAATTGTAGACTAAAAATAGAAATCATTTAATCCACTTTTCTACAAATAATTGATGTAGATTAGTTTCGGAATTAACTAGCTTCCCATCAGTACTGTATCTTTTTCAAATTATACGGATTGACAAAAGTGTGCACCCGTCAGAATACGTAGTTTGTCAAAGTTCACTCTCGTCAAACACGGTTCGTCGAAATACACACTAAAAATTAATTTGTTCTTAATAAGTATATATTAAAATATGCACAAATAATATTAAAAATGGATTTATACTGTTAAACAATTCTTCGATAATAGTAGATTAAAGGAGTGGGAACCAAGCTTAAGTTAGATATACCACTCGAATAAATATTCTGTCAATAATTACACTCTGGATCCAGCGTCGTACATAGTACATTCAAATGGCATAATCATTTAAACCCGTGAGTTAATTATTGATTACTTTCCTACATGGCAATTGGATGAAGGGATAATGAATTTTCCAATGCATAAATATATAAAGATTAATTGTAGACCTGTTATACATACACAATATACCTACCTCGTATTAACACTGAAAAATTGAACGAGCGATAACATTTTATTTATGTATATAAATTGTATGACAAGCAAGTAATGACAAGCCTGATCTAATATTCATTTACATAATGGATAATTGTAGACTTGAATTTTCTTGTCATTACTAATTAATTATCCATCCATCAAATGCAATAATACAAAAATAAAAATGTGTATTTTTATATCCCCCCCCCCCGCCGATGAATGAAAAATACAACAAAATCTTCCTAACACGCTTGCTTTTTACTTAATATATAATATACATATGTATCTCTTAGTGTCTTAGTGGATTTATCATTAAATTAAAATAAATATAATTCTTCAGCTCCAGAATAATTTATAAAGTAAAAAATAAGGCTTAATGCGGAGGAAAATGAATCACTAGGCAAAAAAGATAAATAATTACTAAAATTCGTCTCAACTCAGAGAGCAGCAGCCGAGGAGGCAAAAATGAGACCTCAGAGCATGTTTCACTAACCGACAAAAATCTGGCTCAACGACCTCCTAATTCCTTTCTCATCTATGTAGTGTTATAAGAGGATCTGACTCTGAAGGTTTCCAACTTCAACAAATTGATAAGCAGATAAAACATCATAAAAGCTGATTGGTCGGCTTCAAAACACTGTCTGTGACGTCACATTACTACCTCTTTGAATATAATCGCATGAGCTGTCGGTTAAAAGAAGAATATATAACTACGATAGATGTAAAAAATAGAAGCTACAGAAAAACAGGAATGTAAGTAAGCGTGGAGGGTGCGAATTTAAGTTAGAACCTATTTCATATAGCATAATGATCGATAATAGTCGAATTGTAAGCAAATATAATTTCTCCCCTTAGCATTCTAATACTATTCACCCTAGTTTTCGACACAGTTGTGTACATTGTTCAATATTATTCGATAGAAGATGGAGAAACACGGTAGTTTAAGATGAGTTTCTGTAAAATAAAAATATGTATGTATATATATGTTACTCTGAGAAATGAGGAAATTCAAAAATGTATTGTAAGATCTTTGCAAGATTCTTATAAGGTCTTATAAAAACTTAAGTATTAAATAACGATCGAAAGAAAATGTCCCTTAACAATGAAGATGTGGCCAATATTTTTTTCATAGCAGCTAACAGATTGAGAGAACGGTTACATTTTTACTCTGAAATAATTGTGAAAATGACTAAAATATAATTTAAATTTATATAAATTTAAAACGAATTTTTCGCCAAAAATGTGTGCAAACTGATTAAATATTATAAAATTGCACAAATCTTATATTACATTAAAAGTGGCTTATATTTTTATAAAATACTCAGATCATAAGGAATTTCCTACATGATACTACTGCTCATTTCATGAATATCATAAGTAGTATTTTAATTAATATCGTAACAGACAAAGGAATTAAGCGCACGAATATTAATATAAAAATTCTGTTAATAACATGGATATCAGCCAGTTTATTAATTATGTCTAAATTCTAAGTAATTTCATTTTAAAGCCTTCTCTAGCAAAAAATGAAAATGTTAAGAAAAACATTAAAATCTGTTGTGATGTCTAATTATGTCCCTTTACTTGAATATCGGGTATAATCCACATTCAAATAGATCATGTAACGATTATATATATGTCCTATACATATATTGCAGATATATTATGCTATAATAACCGATATCTGGGTTAATAATTGATAGTACATAGAATACTTCAATCGCATAAATATAACAAATAAGCAAAGTGTATTATATATACATATATGAATGTATGTATTACAAAATAAAGATATCATACTATATCGAATCATAATAATATTAAATAGAATTATTTTACATAAATATTCATCAAATTAAATCGAACTACCTATACGTAATTTTAAAAATGTCTTTAATATATTTTTCACATGACTAAAGCTATAAAATATCAAAATTAAAAGCTTAATTAATTGTATATGGGGGTGATTTATATTTAATGTAATTCGACTGTGTGCATTAAAAAACAATTTACATAAAAATTTACAATATAACGGTAAAGTAAGGATAGTATTCACATAATTAAACAACTGTGTGATTAATTACGCCATTTCCTAGTGGTTTCATTGGCTAATAATGTTTTTACTTGTATGACATAATTAAACAGTAGGTACCTATACATATAGATTAGTATATATATACAGCCCCGGAAAGAAACGCCCCATCTATTTTTTATTACTGTTATAAATGGACTGCGGTCAATATTTGCCAATTTGTATTTAGGCAAATACAATTTGTCCCATAATTGTATCTCAGTGTTAGTTATCTATTTAGTACAAACAAACTGACTCTGTATATAGAATTAGTATATTAGCTATCTACAACATTGGTTATATATAAACGGGTATACTTATAATTATGCGCCATCTATTTAGTTCGCATGTAACTTAATTAAAGATATATGACAATATATACTCGCTTCTTCAATAATTTATTCAAAATAAGCGTGCTAATTAATTAAAATTGAATTTGTTTACATATTTTGTCGTTATACAATAATTAGAATTTAAAAAAAAATTAAACAACAATATATAAAGCCAAGGTTATTAAATGTATATTTATAGCTATATAGTAGGTATAACATTCCAATTGGTATGACAATTATGTTGTAACTAGATAAATTCTTTAAGTAATCTCAGTGAAGTAGAATAAAAATTAATAATTATATTCTAAAAAATTGTAAGATATAATTATTGGACATGGACAATTATTTTTTAAATTATATTATTTGACAAATAACATAAATCACGGAAATTTTTATTTATAGACATCAAAATAACAATGTATTTAAAAAATTAAACACGTCATATTTTTAATGGTTATGCAAATTAAAAATAATAATAATCTTGAAGATTTTAATAATCTAGTAATTAAAAACAATATATTTCAAAGTTACTAAAAAAATTATTATTAAAGATTTCTCCAAAATTGAGATAAACTAAGTTAACTTCAAAATACAGATTTATTGTCAATCCAAGTCTTTGAAAAATGATTTTTTTTAAATACAAAAATATATAAATATGTGCATAATCATAAAGTAAACGAGTTAATGTTACTTTCGACGGTATACAAATATGTTAAACATATATTTGTTATATAATGTTATATATATACCCGATTCGATCTATTATAATGAACTTGTACATAAGCCAGCGAGATTTAATACTATATCAGAACACAATATTCTGCATATAAATAGAATTATTCGAACTAGATTTAACTCTCTCGAAATTAGATATATGAAAAACATGTTCTATATTTTGCTTCTTACTATAAAAATTGCTCTCACATTCAGAATATATCGTATTTAGATAAAACATTTTGCCGTTTAATTCTAAAAAGTTACCATTTTCTAAAAATTGTTATTGCAGATTTCGTTTCTCCCACACAATTTTATCCACCCGTCACTCAATTATGCCCTAAAATAACAAATAAGTGGGTATTATCGTCATACCAAATAGTTGACAACTACAAAGTATCTACATATATATCTACAAAAGTAAGGGGAGAGAACAATTTCGAAAAAATATTTTCATAGTATATGTTCCACAGGAGTATAATAATATATCCTCAAAGGAAAAGTGCAATGGAATATTTTCCAAAATACAAAATGTATACCTACTAAATACGCGTACGTGCGTAGGCAGTCTCATTTCCATTTATAAATTTGATTAGCTCATTTAGTTAGCTAAAATAATGGGAATATTCTGTATATATGCCCATTATTTTCCAATCAACCCTACTTTCGAAATTTCAATTTAGGTAGGTACAAGGTAATCACCAGTTAAACAATGTAAATATATTTTTACGTTTTGAAATATATTGTATTCTTATTTACAATAAGAATCGCCACCCTTAAATTTTGATTATATACATACAATACAATACAATACAATTCCATGTACCATGTACCATTATTTTATTTTATATTATATTATTAGTTCTCCAAGGGGCAATTGCCCTAAAAAGGGTATTTGTAATAGGAAAAGGAATTACATGTAATAATGGTTTACTGGCACTGGGTGGTATATCTCTTTCAATAACAGCTCTTGACTTATCCTTCTAGACATGCACTGCATTCCATGATGCTAATAAAGGTTCGCCTAAATGCCTAAGATTCTCGGGTTTCTTTCTTGCGAAGATAATTGAAGCCTGATAATTGATTCAGGTTTCTTCCTCGGAATCTCCTTGTCAAGGTAATCCTAAACGTATTCAATTCCGTGATTCTGAAGGCTATAAGGGAATAACGTTAATATTGTTACCAGCAAAGAATTCTTGAACAATCGCTGATCGTTGCAAATGGGCATTATCCTGCTGTAGTGTCCAAAGAGTATTAGGTAAACAGTTGTCGTCAAGAAATCTTCTAATCACACCATAGTTGTTGTAACTATTGACAGTTTGGTCTAACACCCGAAGAATGATACTGTACAACCATCGCATCATACCAAATAGTACTCAGAACTTGTACAGATCCTTCAACCAACTTTTTCCTCTTAACTCTTATCGTTTAACAGAAGTCGAATTATCTCTACTCATCGCTCCATGTAACACGATTAATCGGTTGAGATTTCATAATTTTAGCGAATAAAGGGAATAGAACAAGTACATATTTACTTAAGTAGAAACAATATGTTGTAGGTGGTATAAGGAAATGAAATAATATAGTAGTCTTACGCTCTCTGCTATATTCAGTGTAAACGAATTAAGTATGATTTACAGATATCGATTAGCATTTAGTACAGTAAGTAAGGTTTTTCGTGCTGTGCAGATATTTATACTATAAGTAGTTTCCTATGCAAATTTAATAAAACTAATTTGTAAAATACATCATTTATTTACGGTGGCGATTCGTTTTGGAGCTTAGTGTATATATATATATTTACATACATAATATGTACCATTGAAAGTTATTTATAGCGAAGAGCTGTTATAATATTGTACATATATGATACTGGTGATGTCACTTAATGTAACTTTTTCGCACGCTGTTTAGTACTTATTTAGTATAAAGCTGCTAATATAGGCATCGATTTACATGTATATTACGTTACCATATGATTTGCATTATACAACAACATTGAGCCGTGAAAGACAAAATTATCTAGCTCTCGCATTTAGTGTTATGTCATGCTACGAATCCACAAAAACTATTTTATTATATAGCGTGCACGAAAAACATCGCGTAAAAATCGTAAATAGTATAGCCTTTTACACCGGGACTCTATATATGTGTACAATCAATGGTATGAAAGAGCAAAAATCGCCTTTCTTAAGAGGAAAGAAACAACAAAGTAATTCTTGTTCGATCGGCAAATATGCATCAATAAATCGGTGCATACATGAAACAGTGAAAGAAAAGTAAGACGCATTCAAATTATACCGATATTTAATTATATAGCGTAATAATTTCAACTGGCTAGGATATTTCGACAATATGTCCGACCGTGACATTTCTCTGTCAGTCTATGGGTGTTTACGTCTGTTTATTACAGTAACTGCACATAACAACATATCGTGGAAAAGAAACTGTTAAAGTCTGACTCAACGATAAGGGACTTAATCTTAACTAGGTATACAACAGACAGGAGGCTAGTTTTGATGAAATAATAAAATGATAAAATCAACTCTTATAGCCTCGCTATGTGGTGATCACAAAAGCTCACATGGAAATATATTTACTGCTAATAAAAGTTCACCTGACCCCGGTCGATAAATTCTAGAACTAGGCTGATAGTATTGAAAACTTTTTTGTTTGGAAAATAACTATCCAAAGAGAATATTTACTCATATAGGGTTTGGTTATACTATTTTTGTATATACCTACAGTGCTATAGTGTGTGTCTGCCCTCGTTTGGTATAACGCAGATAGTGGTCGGTTGAGATTGACGAGGGGTGTTAGTAGAATTAAACCTATAGACATACAATCTTCGACTTCATAAATATTATGGGAATCACAGATGACAATTTTATTGGATAAATTTGTTCACCTAAATTAATTATTATAAGTTGTGTATGTACTGTTTAACCCCATTCATACTGGGCCTTGTGCGCTTCTTTCTGCTGTTGGAAGGAGGGATACGGCTGATAAGCCTCTCATATAAGTTAGTTTTAAACTTTATAGAAGAGTTTTAATTCACATGTAGTTAAACCAAGATGTCTTGTGACGTATTTCATTGGGAAAAGGCCACGTATTGATTATTTTTAAATAATATAAAGTTTTTTTTATTTTAAATTAATTAAATTTTGATTTGTTTTCATATTTACTGAAAGAAAACATTTTTTGTGTACTTCATAATTTAATACATGAAACTAATCACTACTCGAATCAGAATTTCATCAATTTCGTGAAAGATGTGCATTTAAATTTAAAAACAGTATGCTTTACTCATTTTAAGACAAAAAGGGGGACCATCTTTTAACTATAGTGAATATATAGAGCTAAAAGATGCGAAATTTCCATTCTTCATTTAAATTTTACAACAAATATACAGAATAGGGTGGCATAAAGCCCCCTAAAGCCTCACCGCCAGATGCTAACCGTATTCAAACTATATATGTATTATAAATGACATATAAAATACAATTAAATACAAATATCGATTTGTTCTTATGTAGATTACTTGCTTATACTTATTATATTTATTGATCTGATTTCATTTACTTTAAATTCAAAAAGAATTAAAACTATATTAACAATGTCCAATTTGAATAAATTCATTTGTATGATTTTCGTTTAAGGATAAATTAATTTCCTGTCAATTGTTTGTTTAATTATCAGAATCTTAACGCTAATATTATAAATTTCTCGCTTTATGGATATTTTTCAAACACATTTTATATTCAAAAATTAAATATTAAACATCTGACTGAAAAAAAAGTAATATTGCAAATAATTTCTTGGCAAATTGCAGTCTATAATTCTTTAATATCCTTAAAAATACATTTAATCGTTATTTGAATAGACATTTGTTATTTCACAAAACCATTATCAAGTCTCCTTACAGATATAGAAGAGGATATCTAATAATTAAACTTCATGCCAATCAAGGCAAATTGTCTTAGCTCGATTCAAATTAAACTTATTAATATGTATACAGATAATACGTTCTAAATATCTTCAGAAGCTTTTAAACCATATAGGATGTTGTTTCGAAGATTAATTCTTTCTGAAATTATGCATTAAATTAGCTTAAATATAATAACTTATAAATAATTGAACTCCAAATATTCGATTTCCACATTTCATAGCATTTACTTCTAAAAATCAATAATGCTATTCTTACCGGATTAAATTGAAGCATGAGCCACAGAAGATGGAGGGCCGACTCGGTGGCATTCGATCCTAAAGAACACAAAAAGGCGAGATTGGGCGATCGTGGTTTCCTACTCAGAATGAAATTACGCGCGTTCGGATGAGCAAAGCGGAGATCTAAAGCTGAGGGTGTTCCCGTCAGATTCATAATCAACTCCAGTTGTTCCAGCGGACCTCGGGCCTGAAGGAATGATAAACGATTCTTGTTTAATAAACGATAAGTACATTGTAAATAATGTATTTGTAGAATACTAAAGCGATGGGGAAAGAAATTAAATGCAGCTCAACTTAAAATGATAGTTTGATTACTATAATAGGAAATAATTTTAAGTTTACTAAAAGTACTATTCATTACATGTGAGTGCCATACATATTTAAAAAATGAATTTTTGCAGAAATTTAGTTAAAAATGATGCAACAATTTTACTTCATTGTTAAAAACATGATATTGTAATGTTCATAATAATATAATTTAATGATATTTTTTATATATAAATGAACAAGTTAGATGCCCTTTTATTAATATAGCAACTATTCTAAAAACGTAACCACTTATTGACAACAACCAGCAAAAAATAATAACATATGATTATATACGTGATATATATTATTTAATTTATTATATATTGGTAATAAGTAAATAAACATAATCTATAATTATACAGTAAAAATATATTTTATTTATAAAATTAAATAAATAAACATTACATTTTCTACCGATAATTGATATTATCATTCAAATAATATATATTTAAAGAGGTGCATTTCAAATAGAAAGATATAATTTTAACCGTAACTAGAATAAAAATCTAAATGTCATATTAAGAATATTAAGAAGTATGTAGAATGTGCAATTTGAATACTTCACCGCAATTTAAATAACTAAATGTATGTCATACATGGAATCCTATCCTACGTATTTTGAGACTTCATACGGTATTCTGAGGTAATGCAACACAAATTGGTATGTCTCAAGGGTATATTTATGCGTACGCATCTAATATTACATATTTTAAGGGTCATTATTTGGTCTCTAAACGTCAGTTGGCATTTCACAATTTCCAATGCTTAATTGACACTTCAATAGTGATAAACCATTGAGGTACCTACATAACTTTCAGAATAAAATATCTATACGCTCTTATCTCGTATCGGAAAAGTGATACACAATATGCAACAAACATGTTCGGAAATATTGCTATTAAAAATATATAGGCTATCTAAATAATAGACACATACATATGAAACAATTTCTAATAACATAATACATTGAAAACAGCCCCACCCCCCCCGCCCTTGTTTTATTATAATGCGTAGTATACAATACGTGTCTTAATAAAGAAATTGAGACCAAATCAATCCCTACATTTCCTAAAATGATTCTGAAGCGTACCGCATAAGTAATAAATGCTGCAGCTATGAAACTTGAAGGTCAAATCCAGAGGGGGTTAAGTGGTTTCCACGATATTCAACGCCTTAACTACTTATGTAGGTCGAAGTAGCATCAGCTGGTGCTCTTGTAAACATCGATATAGACACACACATACATATTCTTCGTTATACTTACAATTGTTAATGGTTAATAGTCAAAAACTAGACCATAGGAGGACACAAAGGACGTTGGCGTCGAGATGGAATTTGTTATGTATATATTAAACGCAAACAGCATCGACAAATTACAATTTGAGTATGATTGAAATGTGTGAGCAGCTTAAAGTCTGTTGCAAGTCGATGACAATAATTTATTCTTAAGATTTCGTTTATTTAGATATTTTACACAGGTTAGTTTACATAATTATATTGCATTTCTGAATGGTACATTCAATGATGATATATTATGTTACAGAACTGTAAATCTAATCTACAAGACTACAATTAACTATGTGTTGTGAAGATTAGAGTTGGAAAACATGAATAATGTTATTCAACGAATACTTTCTAATTAAATGCATTGGAGTGTTCTTTATTCACATACCTACACCTAATATATACAAATTCTGCGAATCCAACTATTTTCCATCTCCTCATTGTGTTATTTATGCAGAAGTGTATTATTGACAAAATATTATTCTATATAGTTTATAGGCGTCAAGATACAAAATATGGGTACGTCATACTAAAAATTGAAAGTATATCTGAACTTGAAACATCATTTTCTGTCGGTACCTTCTACGCCAGATCTACTCAAAGGTGTTTTTGTGTTAGTCTACAATCGGTGTGTCAGGAAAGTATAAAGAAGACAGTACTTAAATGGAAATTTAATCATTGTGCTGTATTTTGATTTAGTTGATATACGTAGATCATCTTTTAAACCAACCAATTGAGTACATTTCAATTAGCATAGTCGCCTAAGTGTATGAATACAAAATTAGTTTGAAATTAGATGAAATAGACAAATTTTAATCAATTTCAATTATAAATATCACATAATACATAAAACCTATCAGTAGCAAACAGTAATACAAATTATTCCTTTATTTTATTATGTATTTTATTATTTATCAAGAGGAAAAACTACATTTTAAATAAACTTTAATTTAAAGAAACTATTTCATTAGCTGGAAAGTAAATTATACTAATTTATTAGTACATATATCTATAAACTATATTATAGGAAATATATAAACTACTGGTATATGATGAACTTGCAGTTTAGTCTGAATATATATTGCTTTTTTAATAGTGTAAATTGAACCATTGAAACTTGGAGTTACACATATTCAGCAACATGTAATTATGGTTTGAAGACCAAAACTTTTATATCATTCAAAAAATTTTAAATATAATTTTTTTTTTATATTTCTAGCTAATAGAAAATTAAGTTAAGATAAAACTAATTGAAATTATCGATCATTATCGATTCCCTTCGACAAGTCACCTGGAAGAGGATTCTCCGACCCAGGAGTTCAGCAAAGGTGCAGCCAACGCTCCACATATCGACCGCGTAGGAGTATTTGACGGACTCCATGAGGAGTTCAGGGGGCCGATAGTACTGGGTGACGACTTCCTGTGTGAGACTGCTGAGATCCTGTTGACTGCGCACACGAGCGAGACCAAAATCGCAGATCTGTTAGAGTGGGCAGAGAGATAGAGAAGCCACACGAATTAGAGGGCTGGTTTGGGTAAAATATTCACCAGAATGTACTAGAGCTATAGCTATATCTATATATAAAAGGATATATTATCAAGAGTAACTTAAAATATACGGTAAACTGTTATTGGGACAATTGTATATAGCGAATCAGGTCGCATTTGCAAAGCATAGCTAGTATTTTAAAATATATTGATTTAAATAATCTTAATATATATGGTAATTTATACGTAAATATAATACAGTCATTCTACATTGGTATTATGTATTTTAAGAAAATAAATATTATTAAAATTAATTAGTAGTATAATTTTCAAATGAGAATGTCGTGTCAAACGGTCATGAATCTATTAAGACACATTCATCCTGCGTTACAATTTTTAACTTTGAATTTTAGATATTATCTATGCATATATGTACCGCATATATACATACCGCATATACATATAAACGGTATAGTAAATATAGCCGTATAAGCAGTGCCAGTTGAAATGTATAATATTTAAAAACATATTTCACAAATTTGGGAATAATATTAAAAGTGGTGTGTTTTCAATACGATTAACATATTTTCTTCAGATTACTACATACTCTCATTGATTAATATATATACATATATCTAGTATTTATCTCGCTGTGGGGATAATGGTTTATTAATAATTGTCAGCTAAAACGTTCAATCAGGAATAAATCTTGAATATAGAATATCTTGAAATCTTGAAATATATTCAATATGTGCCAGCTAAAAGACAGATAAAAATAGACAGGTACAGGTGAAGTGGCCCATATTTAGTACCTGCATATTAGCCCTTTTTATTGCCAGAAACAATCATTTCAAATAAAAATGTATGCTTTTGTCACGTTTCTCAATCTGACATGTGAGTTCACGTGATGGTATAACAAGATCTTGATAGCTTTTTTAATCCTCTACCCGGCTGATTTGAAATCAAAGCAGCGTACATTACTTACGTACATACATATGTATATTTAGCAAAGCAGACCCCATAATAAATATTTTATAATTTGCATAAAGGTACCTATCAATATTACGCATGCAAGCAGAGTTACATTTTAGTATAAGTCTGGTCACACATCGCTGGAATGTCACATCTACTATTACAGATATACAATGATCACTTTGAATGCATTAAGCTTCGTATAAAAATCCTGAACTATAGTGTTCTCTGCAAATGATATTATAGACTATATATATATTATGTATACTTGCATTTTTTTACCAATGTACCTAAATACAATTAAAAACAAAACATCTGAGTATATTTTTAAGTTATTTGAGTTATGAGTTAAAAGAAAAATATATAATAGTCTCGGTTCAACTGAGAGTATAGTTATTAAGACAAACAGTATACACACACCCACTCGTATAAACCTTATCGTTACTAAACTTATAAGTAACTTGCTGCGCATATATAAAAAATTAAAGATCATTCCTATAATAGAAAATATATATATTTTAAGAGTTAATACAGAATACACAAGCATTAAAACGTGTTTTACCAACAATTCGACTCATTTCCACGTTATAGATAAAAGAAAGAAGTATTCATTTCAGCGTGGATTTTGTGTATATATACAAAACAGTAAACTGCATATATTAACGAATAGGGTGTTCGCAATTTTGACAAAAATATAACATGTTTAATCGACTGAAATTAAGTTTTACAAAAATTGTGAGTAAAATTTTAAGAAGTTTGACATTGACAGAATGTGCAATTATTATTTAGGTCATAGAGTAAACCTTTCCATTCAATTTTAGTGTGCAAATCTGCAGCACTAAATCTATCAAAAAGCAACTCTTATTACTGATATTAAACAAATAAAACTGTTAAGAAAGTTATATATATATAGGTACATCTCCTTAATTATGTAAATTTATATGTAATTATCTAATCCAGACATGTTTATAGATATATATATAAATAAATGTACATATTTATATATAATATATAAATAAATCTATAAATGTATAGCTGTACATGTATATATTGAACCAAATTTAACCAACTAACTGAAGTGAGAGGCGCAAACAATTAAAACATAGAATTGTTGTGCAAATTATTATTCGAACATGTTATATTATAGTCTCGGTGAAAACGGCGGCATCTTTTATAAACGGTAAATAAGTGCGGACAAATTGTGTTTTTCCTTAACGCAGTTATTTCTTAAAAAGAAATATTATCGATACATGTAACTGGATTTATTTTTATCTTAAGTACAGAGCAATTAATGATACATAAGGCGAGTGTGACTATATTTATGGTATCATGTCCCTAGGCACATAAATTGACCTTTCCTAGTTGTACCGTTATAATATTTTGTACTGTCCATGATGTATTTTTCGATGAATGCATTTCAAAGACTAGTTATTATATGGTCATGATACGGCCCATACTTAAATGAAAATGTAGTTTATATAGGATTTAAAAGGGCTACTTTTATGTATATTGATATATACAAGACAGCTGGTGCATATATGGAAAATGAATCTATTAATTCTAATACACATACATATATGGTGCATTTTCAGATAATTTTTAACGATCACATATGAAGCTCAAGCTTGATGCTACTGATCAAAGTATAAAGGGGTGCAAAATATATTGATTAAAAATTAAGTTATGGATAAAATTAAGACGTAGGATGCTATATATTCTAGTGCGTATAGATATACAAGATATACAAAAAATATAACAGCACACACGCAACATTCTGATGACATGTATATTAGTCATCCAAATAAAAATAACTATATGAGTGATACCCATATTTAATTTTATGAACAAGATGAATTGGGATTATTATTTTAGTTACATATAAAGTAATCGCAAATAATGGATTGCGTAGATGATAAACAATCCAAATAAATTAAAGCACAAATCATAAAATAAATTAAATTAAATAGTTATCACACTTTTATGGATAGATTATTAAGATTATTTTAAAATAAAGTGAATACAACACTTATAAAATGAGACTTTGTTTATTATTAGTAATAACTAAATCATTACAATCAGAGAGTAATACAGTCATTAATTTATAAATGCGTTTAAAGGCTGCTATAGTATTCACAAATCGTAAATTTTTTGGAATTAATCTTAACAAATTGTGGTTATACATAGTATACTAAAATAACTATAATAAAAGGAATGATCGAATGAGTTAATAATATTAAGGGCAACAAAATATGTATCTGTATAATATATATATGGTATGTGTGCATCTCGGTATATTTATGTATATTAACAATTCATATTAAATCATATAATGTCAGGCATATGTTTAGTCTAGCTACAATTATACGTTTATCTTGGATACTAATTAAATAATCTTCAAATATAGTAAATCAGAATAAAATGATTAACATCCTCCATATTTGTATATATATCCGTAAGTCAAACTGTGCAAAGTATACAACTGCGTAAATAAGCAAAATATATGTTATTGTAAGTAACTAAATATCACTTTTAAACGAAACTTTTGTGTCTAATGTCTTATAGGTAGGTACATACAGTGTAATGAACTTTAAAGAACATTGATATATATATATATATATATATATACATATACCTACTCAGTGACAATAAAGAAAAGGCCTGCTGCAACCCTTCTGCAATTCTGAGGTTATGTGGAAAATCATGCATGCACCCTACAAAGCCTCCGGGTATATGTATGTGTTATTGATTTCTTTTATCAAAGATAGCGATCGATATATATTATATCAAGTAAGATATAATATATGCATATATCATGCTTACATGTATATATAATTTGTAAAAATAACAACAAACTGCATATACATAAGCGGCAACTGAACAAAGTTGTGCACTTGCAGTTTTATACACCTACTCAAGTTTTAAAGGTTTGGTTAAATTTTATACATTGCATATATAAACGCAGAAAAAATATTCATATAATAACAATATATTAATGCAATATAAGTATATTTAAAAAATTGTAGTTTATGTATTTTATACCACAAATTCAAAATTATTTAATGTAAATTTAAAAAATATTTTATTAGTTTTTTTCTAATAGAAGTAATACGTTAAAATTTATCTTAAAATTTATGAAGTAAATATTTTTGTATTTTCTTAAATGTGGACATATATGAGGAAATACCATAGATATATATTTTTTACATTGATATTGTATATATATTGATTAATTTCTATATGGGAAATACATATATCGTGCGTTAAACATTTAGTTACATTAGTTCAACAAAAAAATATGTATTCGTATTTTATAGTTGTATTTAATTACCGTATTATTAATTATGATATACACTGTATAAAAAATGCACAAATACAATTATTGCATATTTATGCACATATTTAATACATAATTCGTAGAGGTTGCAGTACAGATTTAATTCCCTAAATATGTATACATTAAAAAAATTACATAGGAAATATATCAAATTATTGTCTGTGTACCTATATATATATATATATATATATATAGATAGAAATAAAATATATATTTTTATACATTTGATCAAAAGTAATTTTTACTATTATATTTAATTTCTGTAAACGACTAATCCATATGTTTACAGAGGTTACATACAATACTATTGCTAACATAGTTATGTTGATATTGAAACAATATAGTATTAGTGGGACATTTTATAAATGAAGTTTATTTAAATACATTATTATAATAAACATAACATTTTTATTTCTTGATATATATTTATTTAAATAGCATCACTCTTTAAGCCACCATATATGTAGTCGTTATAATATTTATCAACAAAGATGTCACCTTATGCGTTAATTAAAACATGCGACTTTAGACCTCATTACAGCACAAGTAATATAAATTATTTATCAAATAGAAAGGTCAGTCCATTTGATTCTAGAAAAGCAGAATATAAATATTTCCATATTAACTGTAGGTAGGTACAAAGGTCACAAACATACGCATATATCCTAGATTTTTATTAATTGATTTATTTTACGAATTCCCGCAGGCAATCAATTTATGATGAAAGCTATAATTATATACATCATAAACTATTAGACGCCAGCAAAAGATCGATAGAACAGAATAATGTCATTTAAAAGTAAGAAGCAATAGTAAAATTCCAAGTAATGCAAATTGATATTATATTATCTATAAATTATTATAGATCTTTATGTATCAAATGCCTAATCTGATTTGTAATGAAAAGCGATACATTTCCATGAGATATAAGAGAAACCGGTAATTAATTTAAGAGAATACAAATATTCAGTGCCACACAAAGTATTATACTATAAAAATTCATAGTATTCTACCTCGTCAATGAATGAAAAAGAGTCAAGTTAGTACATAACTTGGTTATTACATAACTTAAGAGCTCGCCGGTGACTAGTATCTTGATGACGTAATTAGCTGAGTAATCAGTAAGCTTGAAAAATCGATACTTGACTAAATATTTATATATATATATGTACGTTCACATATAGCTATATATATAGTTATATAGTCATATATTATATATATATATATATAATTTTTTTAAAGTCAAGATTAGAAGCTAAAGAGTTTCGTTATCATGAAGAATAAATATTAAATAGTGATAGAATGTTGCGAAAATTCTTGGTGCTGCTATAGTTTGTAACCCGCAGCTGATAATATAAAAGCGAGAATAATTTGTTATTTACCGGTCGAACATACGAGAAGTTAGCTAACTACAAGAAGATTCTTGAAGGTAATTGTGGTGAGATTTTGAACAACAACAGAAAACTGAGATTACGAATGAAGCCTCATCGTCGGTTGTTAACCAAACTGGTGAGTAAAAAAATAGAAAGACGAACAAAATTTTGAATGAACAGAGAAGAGTTAGGTGCCTGGCTTTTGGCTGAGCAGCAAAACTGGCACTGTTGTAGAATATGCAACCTAAATATAATACGTATATATCAATCTCCTGGCTTATGTAAGGCAGCAGAAACAATCGAACACTTCCTATATACCTCGTAGAGGGTGGGTTGGTTTTTATTGAATGAGTTAATGAGTCATTTCTGGTAAGATTCTAGGCTGGGTAGTAGCAAGCAGACTATAGCGAAGTATAAGCAGGGGCTGTAGTGAACCTATCTACGATAGAGCGGCTAAAGCGAGATAGAGCGCTATTTCCTGCCATCGTTCAGTCAATTGGTTATGGGAAGCAAACCAGGCAGAGCCAGGCATTCTCAGACTTGTTGTAGCCATGCTAGTCAGAAAAGAAGTTTACAGTAACAACTGAAAGAACCCCTTCTAAACTCCGTAAGCCCGCTGTATGTGTATAGACTATAGACAGATGTAGTATTCTATACCTTGGTTGGCTGGTTCATTAGTTATTTTTATATACCTCTCTGACTCTTAGTTATGAGATGAATACACTGCAGTGTAGTAAGGTGGTACTTGTATGAATGAACAAGTTACCAAGGCTTCAACACAAGATAAAACAGGGACCTAACAACACAGTCATATGTAGATACATAGACAGTATATTTTGGGCGGAAAATACATAAAGTTTGGAAAGTCATACGAAGCATAAGTCATTTCTTTTACAACACTATACTCTCCCACACCCAATATGACCATGTCATATCTATTAAACAGTTTTTAGAAAGGATACACTCATTGATAGTGATCACAAGTATCCAATAATATATATTAATGCATCCTACACTTTATCATTGTATAATGATGTTTTAGTCGGCCATTTTATAGCTGTACTTTAATAACATCTGCTGTGTCAAATTAGAAAGTGGGAGGAGGGTTGACGAAATTTGGATTACTGGTTCTTCATATAAATTGCAAAATGGTCAACGCTAGCTACCCTTTAGTTTGAATTTTTGGCTTTACCCAAATAAAGCGTTGGTGGATTATCATTGTAATTTAACTACTCCCCCAAATGCTGTTGCTGTAGCCCCTTCACTTGTGTTTAGACTTTCATAGGTACATGTAATTTAGAAAGTGACAGCAAATCGTTGATATACCTACTTCAATAATAATTCCACCTGATATGTGCATCTATTGCCTAAGCCGGCACTATACAGCATATAGATAAATAACTTTATATTCAACCGATATTAAAATATTGATTTAAGATATATACATAGTATATATATATGTATACTTGTACAAATATCGCTAAATGATGATGATGTACGGTACCGAAAAAGGACAGCCTGATATACAGTCGCGCACCCTCAAATACTACACTAAGACCTCTTTTTGTATGACATATATTATGAAATATATGAGTTTCGTCAGCAAATCTTGTCGGCAATATAACCGCGTCGAAAAATCAATAAGTATAATCGAGATTACCTTGAGAAGGCAATTTGAATTGACGAGCATATTTCCGGGCTTTATGTCCCGATGAATTACGTGAGCCGAATGAAGATATTTGACACCTGGATGATATGAGAAGGGAGGGGAGAGGAAGGGAGAAAAGCATATCAACTGAATTCGTTCATAAGAGAGAGAGAGAGAAAGCAGAGAATTATTGGATCCAATTGTAGAAATAGACAGAATACTAATGACATTTGAGGCAATATGTTATAGGTTGTTTACTTGATATAGGTCATTTTATAAGTTTTTTCGGTCTAGCATTTTTTGCCTACGTACACAGCATGGTTGGATAATAGCTTTGAAACACACTAACATAGTACATACATATATTTTAATAATGAAGATGCAGAGTTGTGTAACACGGAATAAATTATATTTTTACATTCTCACCTTCATACAAATTAAATTTGTATATGACGCTAATTAAAGTAACGTTTGTTTTTAGTAATTATAGTTTTCCTGCGACTATTTCAATTTTAACCATTTACCATTATTGACGTCACATTGAAATATTATTTGTATATAAATGTAAACATATAATTAATTTTGTATTACTTGAATATTTCATAAAAATCTTTCATTTACAAATTATGTATATATAAAAAATATGTCCCTATGTACATATATATAGTGTGCATACAAAAATAGCTTATTTTAATTACTTATATTATATTTACTTAATAATTAATTAATTTTTGAAGTTATTAAACGTTTACTTTATATATAAAGACTAGGAATTCTAGTTTGTGTACATAAATATATGTATTGTACTTTATATGTCTATATCAAAAGATGCGTTATATAACAAAATTATTTCATTTATTGAAAAATTAAGCCATGCGATAATTCGTGCAAAACAATTGTACGACTTTAACATCACAAATAAAAATGCCAATGGCCATCAATCAGTATAAAACATATTGTAAAAATACATATATGCAGCTGTTTCACTTCTTTGTGGACTCTTACCTCGTAAAATTTGATACAAGAAAATTTTGACATGATCCCCCGAAAGCGGTTGAGGGGAGACGATGATTTTGTGAAGATCTGTCTGCATCAATTCACACATTATAAAACTTGAAAGGGCAGCGATCGAAATTGAACACCTGCGGTTAAGGCTTATAACATAACATAAGTGCATGTATGTACGTTTTTTAATGAAACCAAGCGATGTAAATAGCGAAAAATCGGATATTAGAAAGTTAACCAATAATTCAATGGATAATTACGTAACGCATAATTAATGATTTTCTAAAATATTTACCTAGCTTCGTTAAGTAGATAGTTAGATAATTATTTTGAGAGCTTCGAATTTTATTTCGATTAAGCTAACTTAGTTAGTAAGGTCAGATAAATTCGTGTTACGCATATTATATATAGTTTTCTTATCTAGAACATGATCCATGTGATTAGTTCATAATGAACTGCGCAAAATCAATGACAGGACTAAAAGGGGAGTCACGTTCCAAAGATTGATGACGATAACCCATCCTACGTTTTCATCAGTCTATATGTTGTTAAATACGAGGTGGGCTTTGCCTTATCTCTAAGTATAATATTACGTCTACAGCACGCTCTATCTTGTACATAGAGGCGAGATTTCGGTCAACGGAAAATGACTGTTACGTAACAGCCCTTTTTCCCAAATCTAAACCACGTATCCACATAATAAAACCAGTATAATACAACTGGCGGGTTATAGTTAAGCTACAATTTAACCATGCGATAGAGTTGAAAAGGGAACATAATATAAAGAAAATTATAGAAAATAGGTTGACATAGGATCAGTTCTGTCCTGGTTATAAAAACTAGACATTCTTATCGCATTGTTGAAAATTTTAATTAAACCAGGAGATTTTCACAGGTCTTATATATCTCATCGTAATAATATTGACAGCTCTAATGAAAGAAATTGGATCACAAACCAACCAAAAATAGTACGCATGATTTGAGCGCACAAAAGCATGAATTCACAAAATAATTTCCTCTAATGGGTTTTGGATATCTGTTGTAGGGTAAGGTAGAAGAATGAAGTAAACATAACCTACTTTAAAGTTAGCGATATAAATATTGATCCGTCAGGATTTGTAAAAAGATACATTTCTGTAAAGTTGAGATAGCTTTCTGTCTTGACGATGTCAGTAATGGCGATGATCTGGAATTGACAGGGGGAAAGGTGAGTTTGGGTCAATCAGCTGATTTCTAGTCTCTGTGCACAATAAAACAAATACAGAAGCGATCGGACTTACATTGTCATGATTGAGATGACAAAGCATTTGCAGTTCCCGGTAGACACGTTTTGCTGTCACCGAATTGTGAAAGACTTTTGGAATTCGCTTGAGGGCCACTTTTGCACCATCTCGTGGATCAACTACCGACCTGCAAAATCGATAATGATTTTACGCTTCAGATTTATATTAGGCATGAATGATGTCGACTCATTAAAATTATACCATTTACAACTATAATAGCAACTATATAATAGTCAACTATAATATCGCAATTAATTACGACAATAGCCGTGTGTCTTTCTAACTATAAAGACTCAATTTAATTTAAATTTAAGTAACACATACATATATAACATGTAGGTGATAACTCAATGAATATAAAAAACATTTATATGTTATGTGTGTTCAGTTAATACAAATCGTATTAATAATTTTAATCAGTTAATAAAAAATAATAGGTATTAATTAGTTATTAATCAATAAATTGATTTTATATATATTGAATATAAATTTAGAAATAATTTAAAAAATTGCAGATATATATTGATATAACTATTTTCCAAAATATTTATTTTAAATTATAATACGTGTATTGAATATTGTGTCTATAATTAATAAATTACCAGAAAACTATAGTAATAAAAGTTATTATTATTCAGATTATTATTAGAAAAATTAGATTAACTATAACACTATAATGTTAACAATATAACTATACATATATGTGCTAAGCAAGGTTAAATATAGCATCTAGGTATAATAAAATAGACGCGAAAGATGTTTATCAAACTATTAACACATTTATACTACTTAGATTTGTGAA